>JAVTVY010032912.1:0-13975 GCA_036873755.1 Hanleya hanleyi
ATATGAGGCGCCGTTTGTGACAATATTGTCAACGACAAATATATAGAGTTAAAACCAAAATATAAAGTCGCCGTTTGTGAAAATATTGTCAAACACAAATATATAGTTAAAACCTTTGTAAATATATATAAAACGAAATAAATAGGGCCTATACATAAAGTTTTTTTTTTTTTATTTTTATAAATATTTTTTTAACATAAATAACGATAGGAAGTTAAGACGTTAAATTTAACGTAAATATAAAGTACACGAACAAACTTAAATAAAGTGTACATGTAAACCGGATATGCCCAAAGGCAGCTGCGCAATCGATGTGCGCGCGAGTAATACTGGTTAATCAAAACTGCAACTGAGTTCGGAAGCGAAACTATGACAGCGGTGAAAACCACTCGCATGTCACAGATGTGGCGAATCAAACAATAAGATCACGTACCTGAACATATTTCAGCTCATTGCCATAATGATTTAGTAAAGGCCTATTCCAATTTTCAACAATTACTGTTATCATTTACAATCGTACTTCAGAGTTATCACATCAATTAGATATAAATACATCTACTTATAAATCACCATAAGGTATCCTAGCCTGCAGCCAATATCACGGCCTGTCCCTTAGATGTTCAATCTACGATTCCGCCGGCCAAGTCGCTGGTTGCTATTTGCCGCATAAAAACATCAACAGAAGTTGAAATAAAACATGCGCAACAACGATGCATTAATTATGCGCAACACAAATATTAGGCAATTTGAAATCATACTGAATATGAGCATATTTCATTGATCAGAATATGATCATTCATAGCCTAGTTATAGGATTTGGAATTATATTGTCGTTTTGTATATTTTATCGTTTTTCGATAATTTCCGAATTTTCAAACAAGACAAAAATTTGCAGGGAACTTGGTATAAGTACAGCGAATGTGGAAACTAATGGGTCATGAGGAACCGGTTGCACTATGCTGGTATCATCAAACGTACCGCTCTCAAATTATGAAAGAACCATGGCGTATACTGTGGGAACCACCAGTGTGGATTGTACTGTTGCGTTCACCGTTCCTCGTTTTCATTATCGAGATCATTTATTATAGCATGATACGCTTACTTGATCTCAAACTTTTAGGATTTAAGTTAGTATAACGCAAGTAGAATAAAATAAACTGTTGATATTCGTAAGCGCTAGGTACTGGGTTCAATCCCTGGCCGGGTCATACCAAAGACTTGAAAAATGGAACTTGTTGCTTCCTCGCTTACGCTCAGTATTAAGAGGATAGAACAAGGACGGTGTCAGTATAATGTGGCTGAGTGGGGTGTCATGTTTGCCTACGGAATGATATTTCGGTGGGACAGCAGTATAAAATGGCAGCATTAGATCTGCTCGGTTACAAGTAGTTAACCACACCCCTCCCACTCACCTCCCTTCCCTTCCCCGTCGTGATATAGCTGAAAAAATGTTGAAAGCGACGTTAAACCCTATTCACTCGCTCGTCAGCGTATATAATAGGGTTAATACCGATGCCCGTCAAGAACCCCACGCGTATTGAAGATCAATTAGCGATTAGCACGCAGGGGTAAAACGGCTTCGACTGATTCCTTAGTTACTAGTAACAGCTTCGAGGCAGCGCAAAAGTGAAAAAGGCCAATCTAGTATTCTTCATGAGCCATTAGTTTCCACATTCGCTGTACGTATACCAAGTACAAATTTTCGTCTTGTTTGGAAATGCGGAAATTATCGAAAAACGATAAAATATACAAAAACGACAATATAATTACAAATCCTATAACTAAGCTATATGAATGGTCATATTCTGATCAATGAAATATGCTCATATTCAGTATGATTTCAAATTGCCTAATATTTGTGCTGCGCATAATTAATACATCGTTATTGCGCATGTTTTATTTCAACTTCTGTTGATGTTTTTATGCGGCAAATAGCAACCAGCGACTTGGCCAGCGAAATCGTGGATTGAACATCAAAGGGACAGGCTATGATATTGGCTGCAGGCTAGGATATCTTATGTTGATTTATAAGTAGATGTACTTATATCTAATTGATGTGATAACTCTGAAGTACGATTGTAAATGACAACAGTAATTGTTGAAAATTGGAATAGGCCTCTACTAAATTATAATGGCAGTGAGCTGAAATATGTTCAGGTACGTGATCTTATTGTTTGATTCGCCACATCTGTGACATGCGAGTGGCTTTCACCGAGCTGTCATAGTTTCGCTTCAGAACCCAGTTGCAGTTTTGATTAACCAGTATCACTCGCGCGCACATCGATTGCGCAGCTTCCTTTGGGCATATCCGGTTTACATGTACACTTTATTTAAGTTTGTTCGTGTACTTTATATTTACGTTAAATTTAACGTCTTAACTTCCTATCGTTATTTATGTTAAAATTTTTTTTATAAAAATAAAAAAAAAAAACTTTATATATAGGCCCTATTTATTTCGTTTTATATATATTTACAAAGGTTTTAACTATATATTTGTGTTTGACAATATTTTCACAAACGGCGACTTTATATTTTGGTTTTAACTCTATATATTTGTCGTTGACAATATTGTCACAAACGGCGCCTCATAGATGAATGCGAAAGTGTACAAATAAACTTCGATGTCATCGTGAAAATTTTCCAAAATGAGTTGGTGGCTGCAATTTACAGATTAAGTTTTTTTCGTATTATGCTTTAAGCCTCCATTGTCATATTTTCTCGGAGAAGTCCAGTTAGGTTGATCGAGTGAGTCTTGCAAAGTATTCCCGAAAAAACACCCTGAATGACGGAGAGTTTCGTGGTAATATTTCCTACCTCCACACATAGAAGAGCATCTACGTGTGTAGATGGCGCTACTACTTTCAACATATTGTCATCCGGGGGAGCGGTACTATCTCTACCTTCGCACACAGAAGAGTGGATGGCCTATGTAAGGACGTGTTCCCGCCGAAACGACGCAGTTGGATAGGAATTTCGAAGTAAAAGCATCGTCTGCCTATTGCAGGATACCAAATTTAAGAGTGTGAATTATTATTCCAATTGTCAGGGGACTGCGACCGGAGACCGGGAAATATACAAAATTAACACTAAAAATATTCGAAACTGGATGCATTTAAACCTGGCTTTTAACTTGGATTGTTTACATCACCTGGTTTTGCATAACAGCAGATCTTGCCATTTTTTCTACAGTAGTTTAGTACGGCGCATATTCACGAAGCTGATTGCAAACTTGGTCGGACACTGGTTGTTCTCAGTCCCTGTTCTGACCTAATTATAACAGCAGCTCTTAGTATTTTTGTAGTCATGGTATGGATGACATAGATATGTACGAGGCTGGATACAATACATTTGGACAGTTCCCTGCTGTGCTAATCTAACCACAGGCTTACCAAGTATTTTCTATTGTCGGGTTAGGGAACAAGGACTTACGAAGCTGAAACGCTCCAACGACATACATGTACTTGTAGTTCTGCATGAAGATGATACTGTTTTCAGGCATTCTGCCAGAGCTACGCGGTTCACATCACATTCTCTTATGTACATCGCATCTATGCGGAATACAACATTTTATACCGGTACCTATATATTTGTCTCATCATCTTTCCAGGTTGTTATCTCCCCTGGCCCCTGATCTCCACTAGTGACGGGGCTCCTTCAGTGATAGCCAGGGTCAGTGGCAGGGGTCGATCTCGGCAAATAATCGTTTTTGTGACCTATCCTCGCTACGGAACATGCAACAATACTAACTTCTTCGTCTTTAATTGGTCATATCTCGGGAACTACTGGAAAGTTGTTCATCAAACAAACTTGGTTACTTGGTCCAAAAAGTGGACAGTGAAGATGCATACTGTAATCAGTTTATTGAATATGTTCGTGATACTTTCCTGTTTCAATATTTGATAAAACCTACACACGTGTTCGTTCTGTTCTGGCAGTATGCCAAGTCTAAGAATAACATACGAGAGGGCGTGAATGACTTACAGACTGGAGATGGGACGAGATTAACCAAACATGATACTGAAAAGGCAGCCTTATTTTCCAACTTCTCCAGCAGGGCACCCTCTTATCATATCATGTAATATATCAAATTCCTGTTAGCTGTGAAATTACTGAAGAAAGGTATTGCAGAACCTGCTGAAACTGAACACCAGCATCTCACCAGGACCAGATGGCCTCCATCCCGGGGTTATTAAGAAGCTCGATCCAACCTTTGCTATACATATTGCAATAATGTCTAACACTTCATTATTGAGTAAACAAAATCAAAATCAAATAAAACAGGATTGGAAGAAGAGAAATATCACATCAATATTCAAGAAAGGTAACCGGAAAGTAATTAGTAATTACAAGTCTAACTAGTATCATTTGTAACGCACAGCCAGAAAAAAAGGTGATGGTCCATCACCCTTTAATAATGATCAGACCTGGCCATCACCTTTAAAAGGTGATGAGTTAGAGCCATAACCTTTAAATAGTGACGGTCATCACCTTTCACGGGTAATTATTTCGCCTCATCGCCCTTAAAAGGTGATGACATAGCTTTACAATCACTGCTTAACACTCTTCAGAGGTGATGGCTACCATTTTGCAAGGTGATCATGAAAAATGGTGATCCCTCTAACTCATCACCTCTTTGGGGTGATAGTTATTACCTTTTCTCTGGCTCTGAGTGGTGGAATCTTTATTAGGAACACAGTGATTGACCAGATGATGAAAGCAAGCTGTTTAGTACACAACAGTATGGCTTCCTGAAGGACAAATCAACTACGCTACAACTGTTAATAGTGATGGAACAGTCATGCCAGAGGACAGAGATCCTGCATAAGTGTAGTGTGTAATGATAACATTTGATACGGTGCCGCAAGGATGCCTCAGACAGAAGGTAGAAAGTTATGGTAGCAAGGGTATAGTTTTAGAATGGATACAGGCCTTCATTACCTCAACAATCCAGCCTGTTAATGTTAGTGGTTCACCATGATCATGATCAGCCGTCAATGCTAAGATCGCACAGTGAAATATCCGTGTTTGTTCTGGGTTTTTTGGTACTGTTTGTACTATAATCCTTGTTTTCTTTTTAGATAAATGACAAACCTGAGGCAGTTAGGTCCTTCATCTATATGTTCGGCGAGTGTTACAAACGTTCGTGAGATAATTACTTTTGAAGACTGGAAGACAGGAAGATCTTGTTTGTTTGTTTGTAGGAGTGGTCAGACACATGGCTATTAACCCTATCTGGCCTGGGCTTTTTGGAACCTGTCCAGGCCTGGGGGGGGGGGGGTTGCTTTGATGACGTCACAGTGACGTCATTTTCTGGTCGATTTTTCAGTCAGATTTTCCGAATTTTTTTTTTATTTCTGCGCAAAAATGCATGATAAATTAGTAAATATTAATGTGATATGAAATGAAATAGTTGTTGCCCACTTTTCATCGCGGAAAAGCAGAAATTTTAAAGAAATATGTAGAAAACATCACTGTTCTGGTACCCCACGTGGCCGCCATCTTGAATTTAACCATGATCCTCTACTCGGGGATTATGCAGATAGACTCAAAATTACCCCAATATGATAAACTATAAAGTCACGGAGTTTCAGCTCTCCATTTTTGTCGTTCCGGACATAGCGCAGAAAGTTTGTTAGGGGGAGGAGCTGGTAGAGTTAAAGTTCCATCTAGCTAAGAGTTTTCGTTATTACGGGCAGGCAACCAAACCGGACCTGAATTTGAATACGAGATTCAGCAGTGGACAGATATGGGGAGTACAGTTGTGCAAACATTCCAGTCGGTAACAGGGGAGAAGGAATTTGTAGTATTTTTTTATTCCAAGCTAAAGGTGATGGTACGATAAGGCGGAATTTTGGCCTATACGTGGTGCGGTTGAAATCGAAAAAATAAAATGTCCTAAAAATACTTAGGTTTTAATGTAACGGAAAGAGAAAATATAAGCACACAATATGTGAAAGCTGTAGTGCGATTGCGTTATGATTATAGTTATCACATGAAACTGAAATCCACAGCTTGTTCTATTTCGTGAAAAATGGGTCTAAATCTAGTCCTTCAGACACGCATTTAGACGCGAAAACACCATTTAACTTGGTGTTGTGTGGTAACATTATATCCCCACTGCTAGAAGATCTTTTTGGTCCAAGGAGTTCTTCATACTAAAAAATGAAAAGTTATGATTCATAACGTTTGAAGTTTTCGTAAGTAGATTAAAGTGACAAAATAGACTGTAACAGTTGTTCGTATGTCGTGGTGTAGTGGATACGCACGTTGAATCACAAGCGCCTCGAAATTTTCTTTTACCGAGTTCGAATCCCAGGAGGGCAACATGTGTGACGTCGACAAGTTATTTCAATCTTTCTCATTTTTGTAAAAAAAAGTGCATTCAGTATATCTGAAATAAGATTTTAGGCTATTATTATGAACCAAATA
Organism: Hanleya hanleyi; assembly: GCA_036873755.1. Lineage (NCBI taxonomy): Eukaryota > Metazoa > Mollusca > Polyplacophora > Lepidopleurida > Hanleyidae > Hanleya > Hanleya hanleyi. The sequence continues at coordinate 6,430 of JAVTVY010032912.1, forward strand.
AAAGTAAAATAATTATTGTTTACCGATGACACGATACCGTGTGGACATTACGGTCTAGTCAAACGTTGAAATCGAACGATCAGTCGCTCCGTTGATTGACAGTTGCTGGTGACGACAAGTTGTACATTGCATTGTGATTGACAGATGGAGAGAAGAAATGTACATTCCTATGAGTCGGCTGGCTGTGGGCAAAAACCCCGCCTTACAATACCATCTCCTTTCCAACAGCACGAAATTCAATGATGGCAGTCATACTAGTGGGGTCACGGTTCTGTAGCTCCGGTAATATTTTTCCGCAGAACTAAGTTTTAAACTGGAGTTGAGAACTTCTGTTAAAAATAAGCTCCTATATTCCCCGAGAACAACCTCTGGAGGGCGTTTCTTTCTTTCAAAATGGCCTCCATGCGAATATTACTTATATAAGATTTCGGCTAGTAGTAGTATAAAGACGGTAAAGGTCAACTTGCCCTCTTTGCACTTAAACTTGAGGGGTAACTCGTGATTTCCCTAAAGAATCCGACAGGGGGCGCCACCAGTTCAAAGCATGTACGGACATGTTCTGGATTGCATCATCCTTGGCTGTGTGCCAAGTATTGACGAGTATAGTTCGGTTAACCTTTGACCTTTGTATTCCTCCGCGGGGATGCGGGCATGTCTGGCGGTAATGCGGTCGTGGGAAAAAGCTTCCGCGGAGAAAAAGTAGTCCCTAGACAAAATGGTCCGATGGGGTCGAGTGAGGTACCAAAATGAAGCTTAGGGGAGGGGGCATCTGATGGGCTGGGGGCGGGGTTGAAATAGCGCCATTCTGCGCATGCGCGGTGGCCAAAGGGTATGGAAATAGACGTTTTGGGGTCTAGGGGAGCTACTAATGGTCCGATGGGGTCATATGAGGTATCCATGTGAAGCATTTGTAAAGGGGCATCTGACTGGACTAGTGGTTTGGGCATTGTCACCATTCTGCGCATGCGCAAACAGGGAATTGTGGGAAAAGGCTATGGAAATACACGTTTTGGGATCTAGGTAAGCCCCTAATGGTCCGATGGGGTCAAGTGAGGTATCCATGTGAAGCATATGTGAGGGGGCATCTGACTGGACTAGTGGTTCGGCCGTGGTCACCAGTCTGCGCATGCGCAAACAGGGAATTGTGGGAGAAGGGTATGGAGATAGACGTTTTGGGATCTAGGGGAGCCCCTAGTGGGCCGATTGGGTCGAGTGAGGTATTAATGTGAAGCATACATGAGGGGGCATCCGCCTGGACTAGTGGTTCGGGTATTGTCACCAGTCTGCGCATGCGCCGACAGGGAATTATGGGAAAAGGGTATGGAGATAGACGTTTTGAGATCTAGGGGAGCCCCTAGTGGGCCGATTGGGTTGAGTGAGGTATCCATGTGAAGCATAGGTGAGGGGGCATCGACCTGGACTAGTGGCTCGGGCGTTGTCACCATTCTGCGCATGCGCAGACAGGGAATTGTGGGAAAAGGGTATGGACATAGACGTTTTGGGTTCTAGGTGGGCCACTCTTGGTCCTATGGAGTCGTATGAGGTATCCATGTGAAGCATTCGTGAAGGCGCATCTGCCTGGATTAGTATGACGTGAAACTGACGTCATTCTGCGCATGCGCAGTAGACCAAGTGTATGGAAATAGACGTTTTGGGGTCTAGGGGAGCCCCTAATGGGCCGATGGGGTAAAGTGAGGTATCAATGTGAAGGATACGTGAAGGAGCATCTGCCTGGACTAGTGTATCGTCCGCGTTCAACATTCCGCGCATGCGCAAACAGGGAATTATGGGAAAAAGGAATGGAAATAGACGTTTTGGGGTTTAGGTAGACTACTAATGGTCTGTTGGAGTCGAGTGAGGTATCAATGTGATGCATACGTGAGGGTGCATCCGACTGTGTGGGTGTGGGGTAGGAATATCATCCTTCTGCGTATGCGCAGGCAGGCCGTAGTATGGAAATATACATATTGGGGCTGATGTGAACCACTAGTGGTCCAAATGGGTTGTGGAAGGTGTCAAAGTAAAGCTTTTGTCGGGTAGAATCAGAATGGTGTATTTTTTATTGCAAGTCGAGTCAATCTGCGCATGCACAGTTGTATGTAGTAAGTAAAGTGGCCATTTTGGGGAAGTGAAGGAAAGTATTTGGTGTAGAGATGGACCACTATTGCTCCGAATGCATGGTGTGGGGTGTCATTTTGTAGCTCTCGGGGTATAGACCCCGAATTGTGGGCTGTCCACGTCATCTGTGATGTCATGGGTGACGTCATCAGGACGAGTAGTAGCGCAAGTGATCATTTTGGGACAGTGAAGGAAGGTATTTGGAGTGGAGAGGGGCCATCCTTGGTCCGAATGCGTCGTGGAAAGTGTCATCTTGCAGTTCTCGGGGTGTAGACTCCATTTAGGGGATGTCCACAGCATCTGTGACGTCACCAGTGACGTCATCAGTACGAGTAGTAGCGAAAGAACATGTTTTATAATTGGCTCAGTGCCAATTTTTCCCACGATTTGCGGGATGTCCACAGCATATGTGACGTCATTGGTGACGTCATCAGTACGAGTAGTAGCGAAAGTGAGCATTTTGGGTTAGTGAAGGAAGGTATTTGTTCTAGAGATGGGCCATCCATATCTGTCATGCATTATACCATATCTTTGCTGTATTATACCAAATCTGTCTCGCATCATACCAAATCTGTCCTGTATTATACAATATATGTTCTGTATTATACCAATTATGTGCTGTATTATACATTATCTGTCCTGTATTATATCAAATCTGTGCTGTATTATACCATCTCTGTCCTGTGTTGTATCATATATGGCCTGTATTATACAATATATATTCTGTATTATACAACCGCATAGCAGTTGTCATGAATAACAACAAGTTCAACAATGTTCATACAATTTATTATCCCCAATGTTACATCATACCCAGGCTGGGGGAGCCGCCCTAGGTATGTTTAGTATGTTCATAGCAAAACAAATTGAAATATCAAACACCATGTTTTATTATTTAACGCGCCGTCACATTAGGTACAAGTGTTTACTGAGCTCAAGTCAACGACCAGCATGTAGACATATAGAGTCTGTATGGCATGTTATGGTATTCGTCAGTGCACGGGTGATGCGTTCAACCGATGGGTTGGGCGGTCAGCTTGGTCACGAAAAACGTAACGTTGGTGACCCTCTCCACTATCCACTTGGTGTTGGGGCGTTGTTGTTGGGCCCATTCCAAGGGATCCACGGTGTCCAGCTTCTCCAGCATCGTCTCTAGCGCCGCCCTATCCGTGATGGTAAACGGTTGGTCGAATACGCGGATGTTACTGCTCGGGTAAAAGTATCGGACTTGGTCTGTCTCCTTATGCTTCAGCACATAACCAAACGCCAGATTTAATTTGAACGACGTAGCTTGGTCTTTGAAGACGGCTTCCATGTAGCTGCGTAGACGGGTGAGGTCGGTCAGTCGGAAATTGTAGATATCTTGAATAGGGCGATGACGGTGGAAACAGTGCCGTATCATTGTCCAATGGCGCCGATAGATGTCACTCACTGGATGGGCGTCCTGTAACAGGTCGCTAGGAGCATCCAATGCATCTTCCAAAAAATGTTCGATGTTGTCAGGCGTATGACTCGAAACCGTAACTCTGGGGTCCGGCTGGCTATCCATCCCCTCCAGACTGTGGGTATCGGTGGGCTCTTCGTCATCGCATCACCACTGGCGTTCGACTCCCCCGTTTCATCTTCACTGGATTTGAACTTCCGCGGCTCCTCTTTAGTGGAAAGTTGTCGCCCAAACCGTAGAGACGGGGCATGAATCAAACGTTGGTGCTGTCTTAACCGACGGGGTCGTTTGAAGAGTCGACCACAATCGTTACATTGTACCTTCGCACCCTCGTGGTGTGCCCTCTCATGGCGCAGTAAATTATCCTCCCGATTGAATGACCGTGCGCAGATTATACAAGTATACCGTGCATCGTTGTGGGTGGAGGCCTCGTGACGTCGTAAATGTTCTATACGAGTAAACTGCTTCTGCCAAGTTGTGCAAGTGAACATCTTGGTGATTGACAGAGTGTCTGATGAAACGGCCAGGCCGCTTCCTTTTTATAGTACGCTAGCTGGTGATCTATTTTTAGCACACTTAGTTCAACTACCCCAAGCCGAGGACCAGACATATAGAGTATGTACTGCATGTTATGGTATTCATCAGTGTATGGGTGACACATTCAGCCGAGGGCGGGGTCGGTCAGCTTGGTAACGAAAAACGTGACATTGGTCACCCTCTCTACGACCCATTGTGTGTTGGGGCGTTGTTGTTGGGCCCATTCCAAGGGATCCACGGTGTCCAGTTTCTCCAGCATTGCATCTAGCGACGCCCGGTTAATGATGGTAAACGGTTGGTCAAATACCCGGATGTTACTACTCGGGTAAAAATATCGGGCTTGATCTGTGTCCTTATGCTGCAGCACATAACAAAACGCCAGATTCAACTTGAAGGTCGTAGTTTGGTCGTTGAAGATGGCTTCCACGTAGCTGCGTAGGCGGGCGAGGTTGGTCAGTCGGAAATTTTAGATATCTTGAATGGGGCGATGACGGTAGAAACAGTGCCGAATCATGGGCCAATGGCGGCGATAGATGTCACTTACTGGATGGTGTTCGTGTAACAGATCGTTAGGTACATTTATGGGTTCGTCCACGAAGTGTACTCTGTTCTCCTCGTCGTACAAAACCTGGCCCAATGTCTTGTCGTCGGAATTTGACTGCTGAATTACGGCGACATCATCATCAACCCTCGTGCGATGGGTGGGAGTTCCCGCTGTCTCGATACTGGTGCTTACGGACTCTTCTACCTGCAAACGTGGCTGCAGAACAGGGTGTCGTGTGCGTTGGTGTCGCAGCAACTGACTGGTCAGTTTGAAAATCCGACCGCATTCCTCGCATGGACGCTTGGGTACTTCATGGCGTGCACGTGTGTGGCGCTGTAACGACAGTGTACATATCGTACAGCTATGCCGGGCGGTTCCTTCGTGCTTGGTAGCCTTATGGCGGCGCAAGTCGTGCAGACGAGTGAATGATTTCGAGCACGTAGTACAAGTGAACATCTTGGTGGTTGACAGAGTGTCTGATGAAACGGCCAGGCCGCTATGCCCGTTAGATGCATTCTCAGCTGCTCTTATCCAATCAGAAGTCGGCATTTCAGGAAGTTCTATCTTCGACCATGTTTGCTCTGAACCGTTTGTTCTAATCATTATCGGGCAGGCCAGGATTCAGTTGAGGCAACATATCCACAGATACTTGTTTGCGCATTCTGAGTATCTATCAGTGCATGGGTGATGTGGGTTTGTGTGTGTGTATGCTTGCGTGTATACATGTGTGTGTGTGTGTGTGCGTGTGTGTGCGTGTGTGTGTGTGTGTGTGTGTGTGTGTGTGTGTGCAGCGTGTATGCGTGTGTATGCGCCTGTGTGTATGCGTGTGTGTCTGGGTGTATGTGTGTGTGTGTGCGCGTGTGTCTGTGTATGCATGTGTGCATGCGTCTGTGTGCGTGTGTGTGTGTATGCGTGTGTATATGCATGCGTGTGTATGCGTGCGTGCGTGTATGCAAGTGTGTGTATGCGTCTGTGTATGCGAGCGTGTGTGTGTGTGTGTATGCAAATGTGTGTTTACGTCTGTGTGTGTGCGTGCGTGTGTGTGTGTGTGTAGGCGGTTGTGTGTGTGTATGTATGTGTATGTATGCCTCTGTGTGTGTGTATGTGTGTGCTTGCGAGTGTGTTTCTTGGATCGGAGCTCTTGGAGCTCAAAGCCTGTGGAGCTCAGAGCTCGGAAGTGATATTTGCATATGACCTCTGTGAGTTCACTTCCGCTTCCGTTCACGTGACCGGAACTGCCCTTTGACCCCGGCGCGCAAAGGTTTCCACCGCGGTGGAAACATTTACACCGCGCGCGCCGGGGTCAAAGGGCAGTTCCGGTCACGTGAACGGAAGCGGAAGTGAACTCACAGAGGTCATATGCAAGTATCACTTGCGAGCTCTGAGCTCCACAGGCTTTGAGCTCCAAGAGCTCCGATCCAAGAAACACACTCGCAAGCACACACACATACACACACACAGAGGCATACATACACATACATACACACACACAACCGCCTACACACACACACACACGCACGCATACACACGGACACACACGCATACACACAGGCGCATACACACACATACACGCCGCACACACCGGAGCTCATGGAACTCGGAGCTCCGGAGCTCTTGGAACTCGGAGCTCCGGGGCTCCGGAGCTCTTGGGTTCTTGGAACTCGGCGCTCCGGAGCTCTTGGAGCTCCGGAGCTCATGGAACTCGGAGCTCCGGAGCTCCGAGTCGGAGCTCCGAGTTCTCTTGTAGCAACGCCCGTCAACGCCCGGTGGTGGCGTCGGAGCTCCGGAGCTCTTGGAGCTCGGAGCTCTGGAGCTCTTGGAACTCGGAGCTCGGTAGCTCTCGGAGCTCCGGAATTGAGATAGGGTTCATAGGTGTTTTCCCCTATTTTAGGGGTAAAGTCCGCTTTCCGCTTTTTTCTGGAGAAAGTTTTACATGCATCCACCCCATTGACTTGATAGGCAGGTCCCAATAAGCCCGGGGATCGATATTAGCCCTTTTGTCTAGGGTTGATAGGTGTTTTCCTCTATTTTAGGGGTAAAGTCCGTGTTCCGTTTTTATATTTTAGGGAAAAAATCCTAATTTTACATGCACCTATCCATGACTGGATGCTCCTTCACGACTGCTTGACATTGATACCTCATTCGACCCAATCGGCTCACTAGGGACCCACTTAGACCCTAAAACGTCTATTTCCATACCCTTGGTCCACCGCGCATGCGCAGCATGCCGCTAGTTCAACCCCGCACCCAGCCCATCAGATGCCCCCTCCCCTAAGCTTCACTTTGATACCTCACTCGACCCCATCGGACCATTTTATCTACGGACTACTTTTTCTCCGCGGAGGCGACCGCATTACCGCCAGACATGACCTCATCACCGCGGAGGAATACAAAGGTCAAAGGTTAACCGCACTATAGTCGTCAATACTTGGCACACAGCCAAGGCTGATGCAATCCAGTACATGTCCGGACATGCCTTGAACTGGTGGCGCCGCCTGTCGGATTCTTTCGGGAAATCACGAGTTATCCCTCAAGTGTAAGTGCACGCATTCTGACCAAGGATGGCTCCTCTCCACTCCAAATTCTTGCCTTCATTGTCCTGAAATGATCACTTGCGCTACTACTCGTCCTGATGACGTCACCCTTGACATCACAGATGACGTGGACAACCCACAATTCGGGGTCTATACCCCGAGAGCTACAAAATGACACCCTACACCATGCATTCGGAGCAATAGTGGTCCATCTCTACACCAAATACTTTCCTTCACTTCCCCAAAATGGCCACTTTACTTACTACACCCAATTGTGCATGCGCAGATTGACTCGACTTGCAATAAAAAACACACCATTCTGATTCTACCCGACAAAATCTTCACTTTGACACCTCCCACAACCCATTT
>JAVTVY010032913.1:0-15053 GCA_036873755.1 Hanleya hanleyi
AGAATATCGCCATACGTTCTGACCTAGCAGCTTATATTCGATTCTTCCTTATCCGATTACTAAAGCTCTTATACTCAAAAGATGATCCGTTATCTTGTGTCAATGGTGTCGGTTTCATAACCCCAGCCCCTCCCGCTTTCGAGATATTGATATATTATATTTTGCTCTAAAATTCCTACAATAAGTCACTGTAACATCACATCACATCATATGTGTAGTGGTACAGTGCGCATGTCGTTCTGGAGTATGTATGATCACAATATTTCCATTGATATGTAATTCCGTACTAGTATTGACTCCTGAGCACGAACATTTGAATCCGACTACCCCTTTTTATCATTACTCCTCTTTGTCTGTGACAAAACTCGTTTATCGTCAAATCCCGTGCTCTAACACCTTTGACCTATGACTGTCCATTCAACACTACTTATGAGAACATATAATGTTATATGGGTAACATAACAATTTTACCTAATCTGATAATCCCCTTTTTCTTCGTCCATAATTCAAGATCGTTCTTCTACAAAAGAGAGAAAAAAATATTGTGAAAACGGTTACTGTAGAGTTGTTTCCCATAGGCCATGAATTAGTTATATGCACCTTAGACTTAAGGTGAAGGTTATCAAGTCAAACGCTAGAATGTAACGAGCTGTAATAAGTTAGGAACATATATTTCTGAACGAGGTCAACAGCCGAAGTACAAGGGAAAACATGGGGGCTAGGTTGAACGCGCAATAACCGGACGTCGACCAAAGAATACAGTGCAGATTATTTGGATTATCCGAAGATTAATTGGTTTTGTGTCATTGAGAGAATGTTGGTGGATACTAGAAAAAGAATTGTTCAAGAATACGGCTTTTATACGGGTTTGACATCACAAGTGTTGAGTTATATGTTTGTGTGTATGCGAAAACGAATTTAGCGCGCCATTTCAAAATAATGAAATGTATCAATTTGTGCGTTCTGTGTATTTCACGCGCTGGGGGTGTGTGTATCTGGATTCCGAAACGCTCTTATCGTGTCATTTCATGCTGGGATAATACGTGGCTAACGGAGGAATTGTGCCATAGGTAGGTATATATCGTTATACTATGTGTGTTTATAAATAGGCCTCGGAAATGCAACATGATCCGTGGTGCTTATGTATAACGTTGGTACAGTTAACGTATAATATGGTTTGTATACGCTATACTTCTGATGCATAAGAAATGTACGCATTAGGGGAATGTGCAGAGATACATAGGATGAATAGAATAGAATAGACTTTATTGTACTAAAACGTCTACTTGGAGCCGAGTACACATGCATAAGACCGGGGGAAAACACAGTTATTTATAGAGTGGACGGATTATACGGAAATGCCTTTCGTCTTCAAGTACATTGTGTGAACAATGTAGGCACAACCTATTCTCTGGTGGTATACCCCTGTGTCTATCACGCTCTATTCTAAAGTGTGTGAACTCAAACGGAGACTGGTCAAAGATCTTCTATGCGTTTTGTTCTTGATGTGTGATAAATATTCTAATAGACTAATGTGATGTTTGATGGCATCGTATGAATGCTCTTTGTACGCATTGTATATAAGGAAATTTGAGGTTGATTGCTAATTGATCGTGAAAGTAGATACAAAATTTTACCATGAGGGGTAAAGGCGAACCAAAGATACATGGCTGTACTTAAGGGTATGTTCATCTATATAGATGCTTGTCTCAAACGTATATGTAATGATGTGTTAGAGCGTTACTCCGTGGGGTTAAAACATAGGATTGTTGTATTTCCAGCTACGATATATTATGACGATTGAGGAGAAATATTTTATGTGAAATAGAATTCACTCACCTCAGCTTTTCCAGTGATCAGCGAGTAAACATCTTCGGCTAGGCGAATAGTCTGTCAAGATTGACGCTCATCTTCAACATATTTTACCTATATATTAGAGATGTGATTTCCGCTTTTCCCCAGGCTTTGGCAGTGCATTTAACACCCTTCTACGGTTTCCAATTATTATCTATTGCAATATAAAGCAGATCCTCTTCAACAGAAATGATAATTTCCACTCCATAGACTACAGGAAAGCAGATTAGGTATGAATTACAAGCGTCTAGTCCGTCATTCATAATCCAGCCGTCGTCCATTAGAGAATATCCGCGTCCATAATCCAAAGACCTATTCCATTTTCCACATAACAGTATTAGCACCAAATTCAAAAAGACAATCATAGTATACATAAACATGGGCTAGTTTCCTGCAAGAAGAAGCTGGTCAACAGTTTTCAATGATGCCGGCAAGACATCATGATGCTCCAAAAATATCAAATCCGTATCGCTGATCAGTATTCTTAATCCATAATATTCGTTATAGAGTCGTCATCTAAAAAAAAGATGTATCTCAGTCACGCTTTGATTGTGACTGTTCATATGGGTACCATGAGGATCTTGAAGTACATGGGTTCATACGGCCCCTAGTCTTAACTTTGAAGTGAGATGAAGAGTACAGTGTAAGACGGTAGACAAGGGCGCTTATATATAAGGGGGGGGGGATAACGTGACATGCTGTCATCAGGTATAAATAACCGAATATGTATAAATATGTTGTAAAATTAGGCGGTAGAGAAGAGCGCTTATATATAGGTTCGGGGGAGAACGTCGCATGATGTCATCAGGTATAAATAACCGAATCTGTGTAGATATGTAGTAAAATTATGCGGTAGACAAGGGTGCTTATATATAGGTTCGGGGGATAACGTGACATGATGTCATCATGTATAAATAACCGGATGACGTGTACAGCTATTTCCGGAGATCGAATCCTGGGCTAGAACCCGCGTTATTTCCCTACTCTTGACACGTCTACACAGCACGCCAAAGTATAAAGTTGTCGCGATGTAATTGAGCTAAGTATAAAGTAGTGAACATGCTGAATGCATGTTATTGAAATCTCCGAAGAATAGTATATTAGTAGAATGTTCGCATAACAGTCATACAATAGCTGAGCGACCAGCTGAGTTCACTATGCATATTTGTGGATCTTAATGCATGAACAGTACTTAAAATCAATGACATACCGTGGTTTGTTCGACCAAATTCTGCCCAAGTATGCATGACTCATGAACTGCTCATTTAACTGTTCATGTCCATATCAAATGAGATATTATGTTGTTCAGCATAAACTGTTGAATCATTTCCATTTAAAGATTCTAATATTCACATGGCATGACGTTACTTGGGGGCCATCTCTAAATTCCACGGGAAAGGGCATCATGAGGAAAATTGATCTTTTTGATCCAATGTCAACGTCGTGGTCATCAAAAAATTATCATGGTGAATGTTTTCGTGTACCATATTGAATTGAGATGTTTTCTACATCAGAGGATATATTTGTCAAAAGCTAGGCCCATTACATCATTGTTTTGTCATTGGCTCATTCGCAGCTTGTCTGACAAAATAGACAAATTACCAAAATCCTTAAAAAGTCAAAAGTGACGTAAAACCGAATTTAGTACGGATAACCTGTAGAACTCATTATATTTTGCTGTAAAAAGAAATTTGGAGGTATTTTTTTTAAATAGCGAGTCTTTATTTATAAAAAAAATATTACTCAAATATTAGCAAGACTTGCGTCAATACTGCATCCAATCGACCGGAAATATATGAGAGTGAAGTTTCGAATTGTTGTGATCTATCATGTTGAAGTTATTGACACCATTTCAACAGACACCAGACTGTTATATCAACAACAATGTCACATTATTTTGCGCAATGGGATGATTGGATAAGTGCGAGTTCTGTATGTTGATTGGTTACCTGGGAGAAATCGACAAACAGGAAGTGGCAATCACAGAAGTTCATTGGATAATTGATAAGTTCTCAAGTACTGGACTACCAGGAGAGGTGGGCAACGTCTTCATCCAAGCTGAGAATCCGTAGTTCGATAGTTGTGGAGGGAAGTTTCAGTCAAATGAGACTATCTTCATTGATAACCTCGATCGGTTTACTGCTACTGCGTAATATGTGTACGTCATCTGTTGTGAACAAGTTACATGACATGAAGAACATTATAATCATCTGTGGACAAACTCAGACTGGAGAGCTAATGTAAGGCATTCATTAACTTCAAACTTCTTCCATAATATTGATCGAAACAATAGGAACTGGAATCACGGACGTATGAAATAGATAAACACAAATGCTATTGTGCACATAAGAATATGCCCAGCCATTAAAGAGTTATTTTAGCATTCCCATCTCAGTGCATCGTGTCATGTCCTGGTGCATTTAGCGATTAGGCTCTGGGCAAAACTACAAAGAGTCTGGTAAATAACCCTACAATAATAGAACGTAAACAGAACACACGAGTGTACTGTAAATACATCCCGGGTCGAAGGCATTATAATCCCGAGTTATCTAATCTCCAAGCCTTGTTCTTGTTTAAATAAGGTTCAAACAGATTTGCCTGGTGAATTTGTTCGCTAAGACGTATTGATTATCCCCATGCAATGTTATATAAATCACTTTATATTCGTGCATAATTCCAGAAGTTTACTCGGATTTGTATCTAGTCTACAAAATTCGGTTTGAATTTTGCTCTGGCGTTCATGATTTACTGCAGTTTCTGAAGATGATCGACCCAAGTAACCAAGCGGCGTTAATTGCTAGCTGCACTATTCTGTCTATTTTGACAATATTCAACAATGCCGGATTCATCATTGCTGTACTAAAACATAAAGAACTCCAGACGGTGACGAACTGGATACTTCTCTCGCTTTCCACTAGTGACTTTCTCGTCGGTGCCATTGTCACCCCAGTCTCAATTGTAACTTTGCTCTACACTGGCCTACCAGAGGGCAAACGATGTTTAATCATCTGCAGTTTCATTATATATTTTCCGTTCGTAACAACGTTCCATCTCATGGCTGTTTCCACCGAGAGGTATATCGCAATAGTGTTCCCACTCCGTCATACCCGTTTGGTGTCCGAGACGAAAACCAAACTCGTCATATTTTTTTGTTGGTTTATCCCGATTATTGTGTGCAGTTTTCCATTGATGGGATGGAATAACATCTCCATCGGACCGGATTACAATGAAACAGGAAATGTTACGGGTAGCCATAGCTGTACTATTAAGGGTAGCCTTCCATGCTCATATCTTTGCTTCGTATTGTCGACGATGATAGCGATTACAATGGTCGTATTGCTGTTGTATGTGAACATCTTCAAGATTGGCGCCAAACAAGCCAGACGGATAGCCACCGTCCGTCCGAGGAATTTGCCACCCGTAATCAAAACTCATACGTTGGTGTCACTGCCTGAGATGAAGACGATACTGGTGGTGTTTACCACGGTTGGAGTTTTTATTGCCACCTTGTTGCCAGTCACCATATCGTTTTATATCATTTGTGGCGGTGGGCGAATCGCAGACACAATTCGGGGACTTCTTGGATTTCTGGGCTTGTCGAACTCAGCCCTAAATCCACTTATATATGGGCTAGGTAATAGAAATATTCGCAGGACATTTACCAAGTGGGTTTGCAAGAGGATTACAGGCTGAATTAAAAATAAGGTATGAACTGGCTTGAGTGAACAGTGTAGAGGGGAGATACAATCTATAGTTAAGTATGAACTACATGTAGGGAACAAGACTGTATTCGGTTGTTGTCCCACTTGACTCTGGTGTATAGTATTCAAATTATGTCTGGTATCACTGACCCATTAGTTTCTTTTACTAATTTATGTGAGCTTGAGGCTGCATAGTGTGCCCCTTTGAAAGTCTATTCCGTGTACACACGAATACCTTACATGCCCGTTAAAATCTCATTGCTCAACACGAATAAATCTTCATTCCAACCTTCATGATTGCTATAATTTAATACATCTGTACATTGAATAGTACAGTTTGATCATCTAGATTTGGAACTATAAGGAAATAGTTCGTACACATTCGCGAACTTGTTTTTTAGTTTTCGCGGTCAAATTCCCTTCATTGTCGAAGTGTTTACGATGATCCCGTGGAATCAGCAATCTCGTCCAGGTCAGGTCTCAATATGAGCAAGCCACTACAGATCACACAAGCTGTCAAAAATAGATCGTGGTAGAGAAATAACATATCGAGGTTGTTGTCAACTGACAATGGTATCATCTTACACACAACTGGAAAACAACTCCTCCATCATGTTCATTCAAGCAATGTTTTATGGTGGGTGGCACACAATCGTGCCGCATCAGGTAAGGTAACTTATTAGAGCGTAGAATTATGGCTTCTTCGATCAGTTTTCAGGACTTTTTTTCCGCAAACAGTTAGTATAAATCGAGTCTTCTGTCTGAGATATTTCCTACTGAGGATGGATTGGTCAGAGTTCCGAGTTGTAGTGTAGTTGACCAGCCACCATTGAATTTCTGGCATGCCAGATTGTAATAATGACTTTACTTCCGGAGATCATTGATTGGCCATTATACCTGACTGGGCGAGACATGGTTTGGAATATATTTGAAAAATGTTTCTACAATATTTGACTCTCACAAATATCAAAACAGCCTTTTGAAAGAACTATTTCTACCCGTCTTATCTTGAAACAATCTTTGGGAATGTATGCTTAATTTATTTTGGGGCGAGATTTGTTGGCGAATATTAGGGAATATAGGTTTCTTAAAATGCAATCAGCCGATTTACTACATTTTAAATAAGACTGTTTTTCGTTGTTTCTGACCTAGGGTCTGTCGTCTCTTAACTTAATTTCGTTCCCCCAATAGCTATAATGAAATTCCTGATTAATAACAATTTCTTAATATTAATCCAATGAGTAGTAAGTATCACACGGAGTCTTGCAACATTAAAAAGATGGTGGAAAAGATGCCGGCGTAAGAACAAGAATCAAGTGACCCCACAGACAAATATACTGACTGTATATTTCTAAAAACACCACAAGAAACAAAAGTGATCCCTGTGATGATTTGGATCCCAGTCATGCTTTTATTGTAGCTGTTCATATAGACATATTGAATGACAAGACCACACGGCCCCTTGCACCGGCTTGAGAGGTATTAGATACAAATATTTCAGAGGTATGATGCAATATCCCTATCAAGTCAGCTGTTAAAAAATGATGAACTATGTGACCGCCAGAAAGTTAAAAAACGGCCCAAACGCGGTAGTATTTATTAAATGCCAGTTCGTCTTCAGAACAAATATCTGTGAGGCCCGATGCCATCCAAGCGTTTCGTTCTCCACCATGTTTACAAGTCACAAAACCACAATCACAATGATTTGTAGAGAGGGCAAGCCTTGGGGACGAAACATCCACCTGCAGACTCTCACCATATACAGTCAACCATTAAGCGCAGCATTAAAAAGGTGGTGGAAAACGGTGCCGGAGTACTGACAAGAAGCATATGACCCCACAGACAAATATAGTGACTGAATATTTCTGAAAACATCACGAGAAATCCACAAGTGATCCCCGTGACGATCTGTATCATTCTGTGAAGACGTTTAAAAAAAAAATACTATATCCTACATAAGATTTCGTTTCTAACCCAGGGTCGTGTCATAACCAACAGAGGGAGTCTTGTTAACAAACATCCATGTTCTTCTGTCATAAATGTTACACATGATCCACGTCTATGTAAGAAACAACAAAAGCATGTGATTAAACAATGTGTTTTTATTTTTGTTTGAATTTCTATCACAAGCTTGCAGTTTTTAAGCAGAAGCGGTGTGGCCTTTCAACAGTTTATTGCACAGAACGAGCATTTCAGCTGAAGGAGATGATCTGTATTACACACGGCTTAATTAGGGGCGTGAATATGGCATTATATGTTATCGGTGTATTTTGTCGTTTAGTTTCAACACAAGTGCTGTCTTACTTTTCCGCATTCATTTATTACAATACAATTGAGAACAAGATATCATGTTCTGTCCCATGGCAAGAAATTATGTGTTTACAAGGTTTTTTGCATAATGAACCGGGGTACACACACTTGTTATTTGTACTTGTTTTCTAATACAATAAAAATTATAAAAAATACACAAACATTTCGGTCTTGCCACAATCTCCCTCTCAGATATCCCGATTGAGAAAGATCATGGAATTTTAATTCACCGCCATTATCAGATGAATCACCACCGGCCAACTCTCCAACCGCTACACCTATAGTAGTCCTCTCCCCGCTAAAGAAGGAGAGATCTAGCGGTGTGTCATTTAGGAGGACACGTTCGACCAGAAAATGTAGCGCACAATCTTGCACGACAGACGAATTGATCAACCAAATGTCGCCCACATATCTTAAATACTTGGGAAGGATCCCGGTATGCTTACAACGACGATCATCTAAACATCTAAACTCTTTCTGTGGTCTTTCCTCTCGCACCTGTTCGGTTTTCTCCTCGATTCCGTTTCAAAATTTGGCCGAAAGGTATTCTCGTCGTCATGTCGTCAGGGTATATCTTGAGAACGACTTACCCTAGACACACCAAACTTGCCGTGCACATCCTTATGCTCGTGACCCAGAACCCTATTGATTCTGGACCCGATTGGTTGGAAACATTGACGGTCAGCTTTAATTTATGCGAAACCATCATAGCGTTCTCGTTACCAAGATATCTTTAGAACAACTTACCCTAGGCGCACCGAACTTGCAGGGCACATCCGTATGCTCGTGACCCAGGACCCTATTGAATCTATTAAAACTTCTTTAATTTATGTGAAACCATTAATCTTGTGTATCTCAGGTACCATTTCGCTGTTCAGTGTGAAACTTGGTATAGATCATCGATGCATCAAGAAACTTCAAGGGAATTATCAAACCAGTTTCCCTGATTCGGTGGAAACCTTGGCGGCCATCTTTGATTTATGCATAATCTTAAATGTTGTATCTCTGATACCATTCCAGTGTTCTTTGTGAAACTTGGTATACAGCGTCGATGTATCAAGAGACTTACAATGAATAACCACATCAGTTCCTCTGAGTGGCGGGAAAGATGGGCGGCCATATTTAATTTATGCAAAATCATTAATGATCTCTATCTCTGCTACTGTTCTAGTGCTCGATGTGGAATTTGGTATACAGCATCGATGCATCAAGAGACTTACGATGAACGACATATCTGGATTATCTGATTGGGCGGAAATCTTGGCAGTCATCTTTAATTTATGCAAAATCTTTAATGATGTATCTCTGATAACATTCTAGTGTTCTATACGAAACTTGATATACAACATCGATGTATCAAGAGACTTGCAATGAATAACCACATCAGTTCCTCGGAGTGGCAGGAAGGTTGGGAGGCCATCTTTAATTTATGCAATATCATTAATGATCTCTATCTCTGATACTATTCAGATGCTCGATGTAAAATTTGGTATACATCATCGATGCATCAAGAGACTTATGTAATGAATACCGGTTTCTCTGATTGGATGGAAACCTCAGGGGTCATTTTTAATTGCCAATTATTTGATACTCTGTATATTTGTCACTTGACTGCTTGGTGTTTCTGACATTTCAGTTCACATTGAATACATTGCGAATCACTAGAGTCCAGAGCCGAGGATTTTCACATGCGCAGCTTCGTATATAAAGAGTAGAGTAGAGTAGGTCAACCGCAACACTATAAGCGCCGATAGAGATCGCTGTCAACTTCATCACAGAAAAACAAGTATATCACAAACTCATGGTAGAGATCGTTGTAAAGTGAATAGTGGTTTTGATTGGAATTCTTTCCCCAGTCGAACAGGATGACTTTGAGGCTTAATTATATTAGTTCCTTGGACAATATAAGCCATAATTAAAGCTTTGAAGGTGAAGTCGATATTCCTAATCGGCAGAGCAAACTTGTGTCCCAAATAAAAAAAAATAATAAAAAGACATGAAGCTTTAGACTGCACATGCTATAAATCTACTCTTGTGTGTATGCTGAGCTATGGGGTTTACAGAACTTGTCGGTGCTTGATGGATTATTTTGCCTTGAACGGGCATGCTGCTCTCAAACCTCTAACAATTTGTCACTCCACGAACCGGTAGATATAGTTTTATTAAGGTAGAGATAGTTTGCCCTGGTAGAGACCTCTTTGGATAACCACCGTGATGATGTCACTGTCGATATATTCCCATTAGTTGACGCATGCACGTTCGCCCAACTTCGAAAGTTGAAACGGAGTCGATGAAAAAACGGAACAGGTGCGAGAGAAAAGACCACAGAAAGGAGCACCTGTTGAGATGATCGTGGTTGTAAGCATACCGGGATCCTTTCCAATTAATTAAGTTATGTGGGGCGACATTTGGTTGATCAATTCGTCTGCCGCGCAAGGTTGTGAGCTACACAAATTTTCGTCGAACGTGTCATCCTGAATGATATACCGCTAGGTCTCTCCTTTACCGGAGAGAGAACTACTAAGTCTATCCAACCGCCAATTAAGTGACAATTTCACCATTGCGATTACAGATATCCTAGTTTACAGAAATACTGAAAAATCACAGTTTAAAAAATCACCAAAGATATGTATATGTTATGATTGTTAGGCCTAATCTCTGGGACATCTGAGAAATGTAATTGGTCGTGTAACGGTTAAAAAACAACTTCGCCACTCGAATTGACACATTCTACATGTCAGTGTGGGTTGCCTATAAAACACGACTGGAATGCGCATCAAACCTGGACAGCTGGTCTTCCTCTATCGCTGTCCGCGATCTGTTGTTTGAAACAACGAAAACAAACAAACAATATGACCATTGTGGGAAATCGCGGATTTTTTTGGCAAGGTAATTTAACTTCTTTGCATCGTATTAGTTGGTTTTCGAGCAAAATTGAAAAGTTCAATTTATCTTCATTAACGTTATTAACTTCTCATTTAGTCAGACTGCAGGTATATATTTACGACAGGGCCTAACATAACTCGAATGTATTCTAAATCTTACCGCACTACTTTCGACTATAATCCCTAATTGTTCTGTAATGGGGCCTTCAATCGTTTATTTTTATCGTGTCACGATATCGGGGTTTTTTATTCGCGCACATTTCCTCGATTGAAAAACGATTGTCGATAGCAAAATATAACATAAAATATCCACAAAAACGAGCGCGAATCATTCGTTTACTTTGAGGAAAAATATCATCGCTCCTTGGAATACATGTATCACGACTTGGACGAAATAATAACTAATTCTCAAATGATAAACGCATGTTTCATATTCAGGTGGAGAATTATAGGACTACCGTCTGTCTTCACTTACAGACGCAACACTTGATACCAAATGTACCTATTATTGTCCGAAGCAATAAGTACTAGAATGACGGACGATGTGGAAATTATGTTCTGGAGTAAACAGCAAATAAGATTCGCCCAATCCATTAGCATTCCCTTCCCAGTTCTTCGTGTCATATGCTGATGCATAAGATACAACGTGATAAATAGGAGTTTAATAAACGTTAAAGTGATAAGTAGAACTTTAACAGAATAAACCAAGGAGTGTATTGTAAATACATCCCAGGTTGAAGGCATTATCATTCCGTGGTATCTAGTCCCGGAATATATATCCGGCTTAGATGAGATTTAAATAGCGTAAGATTTCTTTTTCACCCAGACATTGGTTAACTGTGACGTGCAGGATTTACCACAGGTTCGGAGGATGACCAACCCAAATAACCAAGCGGCTTTAATTGCTACGGTCTCTATTCTGGCTATTGTGACAATATTCAACAACGTCGGATTCATTATTACCATTCTGAAAAATAAACAACTTCAGACGGTGACGAACTGGATACTTCTCTCGCTCTCCATTAGTGACTTTCTCGTCGGGGCCATCGTCACTCCAATCAGTCTGGTGAATTTTCTCCACACTGGGTTACTAGTGGGCAATCGATGTGTAATCATATCGAGTTGTATGATATATGTTCCGTTGGTAACAGCGTTCCATCTCCTGGCGGTCTCTTTGGAAAGATATATCGCGATAGTGTTTCCACTTCATTACACCCGTTTTGTGACCGAGAGGACAACTAAACTAGCCATCATGCTTTGTTGGTTTGTCCCGATTGTTGTGTGCAGTTTTCCAATAATGGGATGGAATATTAACCCCACTGGGTTCCATACTAATGTCACCGCGCTCCATACCAATGTCACCGCGCTCCGTACCGATGGAACCCGACCATCTTGTTCGATTACGGTTAGCCTTCCATGCTCATACCTCTGCTTTGTGCTATCGCCCATGGCAGCAATTGCAACGGTCATCTTGTTGTTATATCTGAACATCTTCAAAGTGGGCGCCAGACAAGCCAGACGGATAGCCACTGTCCGTCCGAGGAACTTTCCACCCTTGACCAAAAATTATTCATTGATCTCTCTGCCGGAGATCAAAGCGGTACTGGTGGTTTTTACCACGGTTGGATTTTTTATTGCCACAAATCTGCCAGTTTGCATCTCGTTTTATGCTTTTTGTGGCGCTTGGCACATACGGGACTCAGTGTGGGTACCTGTGGGATTTCTGGCATTCTCGAACTCTGCCCTAAACCCACTTATATATGGATTAGGTAATCGGGATATTCGCCGAACATTTACCAAGTGTGTTTGCAAGAGGAGTATTCGGTGAATTCAACAGAAAATATACATTCATAGTGTCAGTTGAATGAACAATGTAGAGGATACGGTGCAATCTAGATTGTTGTATATGCTGGGGCGGTTGTCAGGTTGTCTCTCTGGGCCCTGGAACATAGTATTCAAATAGCGCTGAATGGGACTGCAATTCAATCGGATATTGCAACTGATATCACTGTGAGGATGATGGTACATTGTGTTCTCGTTTAATTGAAGTATATTTTATTTCTTGACTATTTAGCATGTGATAGTGGTCATTAATTTTGAGAAACTTAAGGGAAGGTGGTTAGTCGTAAAGCCTTATCGAATCAGTTTCTGTCAAAACAATCTGTAACGTTAATTGCAATCATCATTTTATGCAGTGGATCTAGCAAATGTTACAAATGCGAGATATGTAAAC
Organism: Hanleya hanleyi; assembly: GCA_036873755.1. Classification (NCBI taxonomy): domain Eukaryota; kingdom Metazoa; phylum Mollusca; class Polyplacophora; order Lepidopleurida; family Hanleyidae; genus Hanleya; species Hanleya hanleyi. The sequence continues at coordinate 12,984 of JAVTVY010032913.1, forward strand.
GTAATGAGCACACCCTCCGGGATATTACTGTCTGTGGAGGGCGAGTTTATAAGTATGTCGAATTTGTAATAATCCCGTTTCGCGTCGAGTCGACGTGAGACAAGTCCATTTTCATCCCCAGAGATACGATACAGGTATGGTGTTCCACTGTTTCTATCGATGATTACCAAAAGCAAGAACATCGCCTATATGGCGTTAGGTGAATGAAAAGGAATGGGCTTCGATATGATTTTTCATTCACCAGCTCATATTTGACGAGGTCGTTCATCACAAACAATAAATAATTCGATACTATCTGCCTTGTAGTATTATCGCCCTATCAGGGCGATGGTACGATGCGATGGAAATTTCTCGATCGTACAATCGCATCGTGCCATCGTAGCATCGTACCATCGCGCTTCGGAAGAGTTGCCCAAGTCGCTTTCAAACGAAAGTCATGCGCAATTAAGTTATATAAATTGATTTTCAATTGTTTTCATCGTGCTGACGTGTTGCGTTTGAATACACACCGTGATTTCATCGTACAGTCATATCATCGTACCATCGTGCCACCGTACCCTCGTATTATTGTACCATCGTGCCATCGTACTATCGTAATATCTTTGAATACAGACCGTGCAGAACCGTTGATTTGAAAGTGATGAATTTGGGGTGGGCCAAGATTTTATTTAGTTTCACAATACGAGTAGTTGCAAATCGCTTATTTAAATCAAAAGTGAATATGGTCTCATACCTGTAATGTCGCACTATCACACTCTCACTTTAATGGCTGAATATATAGGGTACGGTAGTATTATGATCATGCATATATCAGTCCGCCCATCATAGTTTACATTAATTGGCCTGACGGGCGAAGAACGATCAATCACGTGCACCAGCCCTATTTGTTCTCATAATTAATCACTTACCCGATACTGCACTAAAAGACACCCTCCATCAGATATCACCTCCCCCGAGATACACCCTTCCACCCACAACCCGCTACTCCCACCAGCCCAACCCTCAGTCCAGGATACAAATTCTTGCATATTTTCTAATCATAGAGCCAATTAAAGGCAAAAAAATAAATTTAAATTCTGTTCAGCCTTCACGGTGTAACGTAACCTTATTCAATATTGAGTGAGGGCCCGACCAACAGACATCTTCCACGATGGTGACGTGTAGACGTGTAACCCCACCTCGGGTGTAAGGGGAAGGACGGCTCATAAGACTGGCGACATGGTTGACCAAGTGACGTAAGAAGAATGACGCACACTCTCGCTGCCCCTCATATTTATGACCAGGTTCCGGGAGCACGAGGACGCCTCATATCGAACTCTGTCGCTCTGTCGGGTTCCGAATGAGCACGTAGACGCCTTTTGGCCCCTTTGAACGTCAATATCGGTTCCGGTCACGTGACCGGAAGTGACCTTTAACCCCTGCGCAATGGTCCCTTTTATCTCATTTTACTATTACTTACAGGCGCATATGTTTGGAGCTGAATGTTTCAGATTGTACTGTAGATCATGAGAGAAGTAACCGATAACGGATTTTTTTCAGCATTATCTGATTAATACAAAATATGTCAGTGTAGACGCAGTGCAGTCAAATTTATATGTGTCTATGCTTTTTCGTCTTTTGAAGAATAAGAAAATAAATTGGGTGTTATCTATGTTTTTTAACGCAGGGTATAAGAGAGAGAGAGAGAAAAAAAAATAATGAGAAAAAATGTTAAAATCTATACAGTCGATAGGAATAGATTTTAAGATTGTAAGAGATTCTTTTTATCGAGCGGCCTCTTTTTCACAGTAAAAAAATAGTTTGAATGAGATTAATAATCTTAAAAAACCTTAAACAAGAAATCAAAGTTCTTTCATCTATCATGTGTCTATAGCACAGTAAATCCAAGCACCTGTCAATGAGTATTCTCACATGAAATAGAATAATTTGGAGAACTTCTTGGCTGCTCATAGCAATCATAAGCTCTGCTTGTTTTTTGCAAATTTGCAGAAATGTTCAGTATTCTTATTCAAGAAACATCTTGAATAAGTCAAGAGTGAGAGAAACGCAAGAAAATATTTCTTAGGAAAT
>JAVTVY010032914.1:0-141442 GCA_036873755.1 Hanleya hanleyi
CAGTGTCGCCTATGCCGTGTCTGCCATTGCACACTGGGACTGGCCCGAGGCATGGCCGGAGTTGTTCGGTATACTGGTACAGTTACTGACCAGTGGGGACACCAATGCTGTCCATGGGGCTATGAGAGTTCTAACAGGTAAAGTTAGAATGACCACTCAGAATGGCAATATGGGGTAACGGGGCTGCATCTAGGAATTTTTTGCAGGTCCCGATCCCAAACTCCCAGTTCTCATTCATTATTGAGGGTACAATTTTTGTTGGTGAATTTCGGTGCAAATAGCCTGTGATCAATTACAAAATAGAGGTTTATTAGCATAAAATTCAATATCCAGCTGTGCAATCAGATTGATATTGAGGCTCTCAGAAGCTTTTCTTAGGAGTATTTTCCAGAAATCCTTTCAAATTGAACAACAACACTTTTGTTTGTTTTTTTCATTTGAGTTTGGGCGTCAGATGTTTTGGGCACCCATACGTTTTCCGGAACTAAATTGTCTCTTGATGCAGCGCTGAGTAACCTTGTGGTCCTTAGTAACCTTGTGGTCCTTAGTAACCTTGTGGTCCTTAGTAACCTTGTGGTCCTATAGTAGGCCTAATTCCATTTCAGTTATGGTCATTCCTCTAATAATTGAATCGCCCTGGACTAGTATAATTCTAACTCTCTCCCCCCCCCCCATCATACTTTGTGGACACAGTCGTTCTAATAAATGTGATCACCCTTTAAACATTGTTCCAATAATGAACTATTTTCTAGCATGATTTTGGACCATTTTGTCAACTTCCTGTTCTAAGAAATTTGATCTCCCTCTGATTTTATGGTGGGAAATTTCACTTTCTGTGATTGAATTAGAGAACTTAGCTACACTGCTTGTAGAGAAGCATGATCTTCATTGACCTTCAGCAATGTATCCAGACACCACCTGTTCATCTTATGGGGACATACTTGTGTGGTGAACATCACTCACATCGTAGAGTTGTAATTTTAAGTGGTTTTTATACACCCACCCAAAATGATGGCCATTTCTGTTTATCTGTCCCTCTGTCTGACCCTTGTGACTGGTCTATATCTGGGCCAGTTTTTTATCTACAGTTTCAATTTTCGGTGAGTGGATACTCTTGGAGGGGGGTGCGGGGGGGTTTGGGGGGTGATGGGTTGCTTGCCAAAAGTTAGGTCAAAGGTCAATGTGACCCAAAAATCAAGAATTCAGCATTTTTTGGTGTCTGTAGATAAAGTAGGGGCAGATGATGTGTCACATACAGAAATTTAAGTCAAGGTCAAAGGTCAAGGTCCCTGTGACTCCAAAATCTTGATTTTGGCTCTTGTTTACGATCATTTCCTTAGCATTTCAGCGTGCAATTTGAAATTAAGAGGTTCACTTTTAAGCTGTGATTAAGCTGTGAGATTTTTGGGCCTTAGAATTTGGATGCCCAAACTGCCCAATGCCCATTTTGTTCTTCAACTCAATTTGGATGCCTAAACTTTTAACCAGTATCAAAATGGCCCTGGATATACATGTATGGCCTTTGTGTATAATTTCTGATTGGAAATTTGAATTTAATGAGAGGTTTATACTATATGAGCAGAAATTTGATGGAAGTGCCATTCAGGTCTGTTGATAGGTTAACTTGCCCAAATGGTGAAATGGGTATTAAATTAAGCAGAAGTCACTGACCTTCATGTAAAAGCTTATTAAATAGTTGGTATAGAGCAAGCCCATATTGCTAAATACTGTGACACCATTTTGTTTCCCTTCACAGGGGAATTTTCTAAAACCATTCAAATATTTCCACAGAGTTTTGTCAAGATGTGACAGACATTCAAATGACCCAAGTGGCTCCAGTCATCTTACCAGAGATGTACAAAATATTCACACAGGCAGAGGTAAAAATTATCAAATTCTTCCTATTCTCTTTATCTTTGTATTTGACTTCCCTTGTGCTGCACCTATTTGAAAAATTTTCTACTGTAGACTTTTTCAACACCCCGGGTAGATGTAAAAATAATCTTGTCTAATCATGATGAATTCTGTACCTGCCACTTCAGGGGTCGAAATTTACACCCGTCTACTTGTCCCTGACTGGTAATTTTTGAAAGAGACGGGTAGAGAGATAAAGTACCTGTCTCCAGTGACAGGTAGCCAATAATTGTTTTGGTGTTCAAAATATATCTTTGACAAAATTCATTCAAAACTGCTGCTACCTATTGCATGGAAACAAAGTGTCATTAATTTATTTGTAGCTTGCAACATGTAGCTTTGTCATTAAACTTTTCAACGATCGCATCTTCGGATAATTCTTAAAGATGACAGGTAAACTTTTTGGTCACCTGTTTTGTGTGACAGGTAAATTATTTTGAATATTTCGACCCCTGGCCTGCACTTGTGATTGAAACGTCACCTGCCAAAATGTTCACAGAATTTTGTTCAGTAAAAGTGTCTGTATGCTTGACCCTTGAGAATACGTACATACACCTTGAGAAGGTCTTTAATCCTTGTACAGGGTTCATACAGTCATGGAAAGTCATGGATTTTAAAATCTAATTTTTTTTTTCATTTAAGTTTTATAAGAATCGTGGAAATATATTTTAAGTATATGAATGGGTGTGGGGTTTTTTTGTTCGAAACCTTTAGTTTGTTATCTGGTCTTCATCTGCGAACACCTATAATCAGCATGACACTCCTGGCAGGTGTGACACAGTGCATTTCCAACATGCATGGGAGATAATTACTGCTTTTGGGAGTTTACCCCAAATTTAGCCTAATGCTATGCTAGAATGTAGGGAGTGTACCATCTGGATTCTGCTGTCTGAGCGGAAAAGTTATCTTTGTCAAGGTGGCTCTATATGACATCATCAGTTTAGGAACTTCATCGATGTCGTGAAAATTCTCAGGAAAAACATTCTGGAAAGTCACAGAATTCCACTTCTCAAAGAGCACAAACCCTGTGTCATTGTTATGTTGTATCTATATGTCCGACTCGTGAGACACCTGATAACTTTACGATGATATCCTTGCTATTTCTTTCAGGTGTACAGTATACGAACGCGGTCCAGGGCAGTGGGCATATTCAATGTCTGTTCTGGGCTGATAGCTGCCATGGCGGAGCTAAACAAGGTATGATCGTAATCGTTGCTAAACCAATACAGTAGTCATTAGGTGTTCATCATCTTGTTTGATTTCAATTGGATATTGATGTTATTGATAAAGTATATGCAAAAATGGTTATGCAAAATAATTTTTTATTATGATTCTTGCCCGTACAACCCAGAAATGAGACCGTTTTCTTCCCCCAGGGTGTAGCCAAACAGCTGTTGTTTCCAGTGTTGCCACAGTTTATAGAAGCCTTTATCCAGGCATTACAGGTACCTGATGGGATGACTTCAGATAGTGGATTGAAGATGGAAGTATTAAAGGTTAGTTACTAAAATATGCCAAGTTATGCTATCCCAGGATGCATCCTGAATCTAATGGTTCCTCATCTCCTCAAAATTAATCTACATGGCGAGCAAAATCTTCGAAAAATTAGAACATGGCGATCAAAATGTTCAAGAAGTCTTTAAAATGGTGAGGAGAAATGGGTCTTTTTCTCCAAGTCGGGCCAGAATGTGAAAGGGAAGCAACTGCTCACGCTCAATAATTGCTTATCTAAAATATATTCCAGGAGAGCAGTCTACTGCTCACCTGAATCTTTTTACATTTGTATTCTATGTAAAAGTAGTGAGTGAGTGAGTGAATATGATTTAACGTCGCTTTCAACACTATTTCAGTCATATCACATGTAGTACATTTGCTCCCCTGCTTGCAAAACAAAAACTTGCAGGAAACATCACAGAAGATTACTGGTCAGGAATTTGTTCTATTTGTTGCTAGGGTAATCCCTCTAATAATTCAATCCCCCTATAAAAATTCAATCATCCACTCTGTTGGGAGCAAAATTCAATTAGCTATTCCAATAAATTTGATCAGCCTCTAAAATCATTGAATTAATGAAGAAATAATGGATTATATGCAACCTGTGGCTGAATTATTAGAGGGATTACCATGGGCATTGATTGAAGCTTCACGGGATGACACCCTTTGCCTGGATAAGATCGTCCTTTGATGATTTAATTCATTGAAATTTTTAAAAAATGACACCGATTTTCAAACATTTTAGTCTCAAATTTATCATTTCAAATGTTCACAAATTCAACTTGGACTGTGGGCCTACTGTCTAGAAATTTATAGATCTCACTTATATATTGTGTTGAAGGCACTGGCTGATGTACTCCCTGTATTAAAAGGCTTGTTCATGTGGTTTTGTGTATTTTCATGTGTTGACAATGATAACAAAGAATATGCCAAAGTATTACCTGTATTAACAGACTTATTCGTGACGTTTTTTGTGTATTTTCAGGCGGTGACGACGATAACAAAGAATATGCCAAAGAAAATGTTTCAGTGGTTACCCCAGCTGCTGACGCCAGTGTGGAATATATTCACACAGAGTGTTGATGTGTATCCTTGTACCGCTACTCTCTAACTACATACCCATACGTCAGAAGAATTCTTGATAACAATTTCACGAGCCTGTTGTGAGAATAGATTTTCCTACAGTACTGTCTTACCCGTTTTATAATAATTGGCTATGAGCTGGTATAATGCAGGGGAGACCACTGGCACTTTATTAAATACATTTGTCATGAGTGGTCTCCCTTAGTAGAGGGTTTTGATTGGCCAATGAGAGTAGCTCGTGGGCTGGGTGAAGAACAGAAGATATACTGGCTTGAGGTGTGATAGACGTGAAAGCCGACTTCTCCCATGGAATAATCAGCAGGTAGGCCTGCCTGTTTTACTGGCTCAAGCTCTATAGGTGTAGATAAGTCTATGCTGTTCGAATGATAATTGGTTGACCTTGACATTGGTAAAGATATATTCGAACTGTGATCAATGGTACAGACGAAGCTGATGATCCTGTGGATTCAGATGGTACGTTCTTTATTCTACATTCCTGTAATCCGCGTCAACGTGGCAACATTTAAGTGTTCTAGGGATTTTAAAAACTTTATACAGGACCACTCCCCAAATACCAGTTGCCTAACTGCTCTTTGAAGAGAAGGCCTGCCATTTTTAATCAAGGTTGAATACTATGTAGTATAAGTATTGGATTTCTCTAAGAAAACACCATGTCATCCTCCCATGTGTATTATTGGTAAGAATTTAAGGGCCTCATGTCCTCAGACCACTTGAAGTGGAGTCTGCTGTCTGTGGGATGTAAAGGTGTAAAGAGGAATAGGACCCCACCTATTGGCTCCTGGTTTGTAAACTAATAGGACCTGGACATTGTGATATGACAAAGAATGTTGTAAGCGACATTAAATCATACTCCCTCACCCAATTAGCAGTTAAAGGTTCTACCAAATACCCCCTGAACATTTTGCATGAAAACCTACAGGACAAGTTGATATTTTTTCTTCAGAAAATGACATCGTATTCGAGTTTTCAATACAATAAAACAGATGGAGTGATTGTGACGTGCATTGCACAACAATTGGTTATGACGACATCTTCTTAATGTCAACAAAAGACATTACGTTTTAGCTTTGTGACGTTGTTGGGATTACAATGGAAATGTCGACTAGAAAATTGGCTGTGATTACTCTCTACAAACAATCAGTGTTCGAAATAGCCATTTGCCCGATTGCCTGGGGCAACAAGAAATGAACGTGTGGTAGCCTGACGGGCAACCTCATAAAAATATGAATCAGTAGTATTTCCGATAGGATTTGCTCTAAAACTGACGATTACGTGGAATACAAAATTTTAAATATGCGAATGGTCGATCATGTTCATAAGTACCTTGAAAAAACAAGACCAGAATCGAACGATCATCCGTTTTATTTCACGCAGTCACTTTCATGCGACCTGGGCGCTGCCATTTTGAATCTCGCATTGCTGGTCACACGTCGCGAGAACGGGAGCTCAGTGCTGTTGCTATGGGGACAGCCTCCGTGTCACATGTACTTTTGACGCTATTCGTCGTAATTGCGATCAACAGGAGTCTATTAAATTTTGGATTTACTAAGAAACGTGACGGCTAACCAGTTGTGAACATGGACACAGCTGTGAAAAAGCCAAAACAGCGCGAGGCGGGTAAAAGTGCTGAATATGAACAGAACCGCGTGAGAACATTTTTGCCCAGTTCGAGAGACGGTAGCCTTGCTTTTCATTGAAATTTACGGGAATCAAAACAGATTCTCATAACTTGACGGGAATCCACAGGAATCTAAAGCAGTCATTTCTATACAGATTCGAATAATTTTTACGGGCATCTGTTGGATTCTTGCGAATTATTTTGTGAGAGTGCCGACGGGAATCAGATTCCCACATTCCCGTGGAAAAGCAAGACCTGGTCGAAACTGGCTGAAATTTGATTTTGAACAACTTGGTTAATAAACTGCTGTCACTGTTCCTCATCTTGAATAAATTCTACAGACATCAATGAAAACAAACAATACTTATTGTTCAGTATTAAATTAAATTTTATTGATATTATTACAATTTCTGAATACTCAGTATTTGGGTCACAGAGTCATTTCATGATCAGTCGTTATCCATTAAAGATCCTTGATGCATGTGCGCATGGCACTAAAAACTCTTAAGGAATATGTGTTTCCACCGGTAACTTGTAACTCTAATATTAAAACAACTTAAATTTAAAGAATTTATTTAAAAAAATCACAGTATATTTTCGGGCATCTTGAAAGTACAGTCGGGCAACCTGTAATTCAATGCAGGTTGCCCTGAAATTATTTTCTATTTCGCACCCTGACGATCATAATCCGACTCCGACATCAATGTGTCAGCAGGTCAGGGCCTTCGTTGTTTCCAAACAGGCATGGTAATGGCGGGTTTCAAATTCGACCGCTCCCAGGAACAATAAACCGGTATTAAAAATCAAATATAAACTCTTGCAACAATTTAGCATAAAAAAGTATGGGTTGAGGGGACTATTTGGTAGGATCTCCAATCTGTATTATTGGTGGTTAAACAGAACCTCAGTCCCATGTGTATAATTGGTGATTAAACAGAACCTCGGTCCCATGTGTATTATTGGTGGTTAAACAGAACTTCAGTCTCATGTGTATTATTGGTGGTCAAACAGAACCTCAGTCCCATGCGTATAATTGGCAGTTAAACAGAACCTCAGTCCCATGCGTATAATTGGTAGTTAAACAGAACCTCAGTCCCATGTGTATTATTGGTGGTTAAACAGAACCTCAGTCTCATGTGTATTATTGGTGGTCAAACAGAACCTCAGTCCCATGTGTATTATTGGTGGTTGAGGAGAACCTCAGTCCCATGTGCATTATTCGTGATTGAACACAACCTCATCTCCATGTGTATTAGTGGTGTTTGAACAGCGCCTCCCATGTGTATTATTGGTTTTTAAACAGAACCTACATGTATATATGTATTACTGGTCTTGAACAGAAGCTCCCATGTGTATTATTTATGTATCATTTCACACTTTACAGGTGAAGTGTTGGGCTTTGAGAACCTGGTGTATGGGGTGTTCGAGTTCGTTCATGGTCTCATAGATACAGAGAAATTCCGAAGCACTGTTAGAAAGTCTGTCGATCAGATCCTTTACTTTATCTTACAGTATATGCAGATTACAGAAGATCAGGTAGGTCATATTAGGTGTAAGTTCATTTATCATATTCCTTCTAATTTTTTCTAGTTCTAGTTTTAGCAGGAAAAAATACCATGATACATCTTTATGCCAACTGAGACTAAATACTGTGGCTTGGATATGTTATTTATCCCAAGAACTGCGAAGATAGCTGGTGAAATTTGTTGAATGTGAACTGAATTTCTCTCCGCAGATGCCTGAATTTAAGTTTTGCCATCTGAATAATTATAAGAAATAGGGTAGGTCACATTAGCTGTACGCTGAAAAAACAGAAGTACAAAATTATTCACAAAATTCTTTTCATATTAACCTGCCATAAACTTATAATGCAAGAGGTTACACAGTTATCTAGGATTTGTCTGGCTTTTTCACCTCACTGACAATGGTTTGGGGACTGGGATTATGGTAAGCTCAGTCCGTCGAGTTTATCCCAAGTTATCAGAGTGCTAAAAAAAAAGATTTTCATGGAATCTCCATTTGGCGAGTGAACATTATTTAGCAGAGGTTATGCTATGCAAGTGGACCTAGCGGAAGTTGTTTTTCACTGCTATCCATGTATGAGCTTAAATTAACTCCTGGCATGAAAGGAATCTCAATTTCCCATGAGAATTCGGTCGACAACCAGTCACAAATGAAAGCAGTTATCTGGCCTTAGCTCACATGAGTGATTAAACCTGTTTACCAATGATTCACTTGCCATTTTCTTCTCGCCTAAATATTTTACTCATCTTAGTCTATTTTTCATCACCAATGGTGAGTTGGTGACCATATTTCGTTTAGCACTGTCGGCCGTCTCAAGAAAGTGAAACCTTTCAGACCGGCTGCTCATCTGTCAACCTGCTAGCTACTTCTCTTGTTCAAGGTAACCTCTCATAACCAACAAAAATATTGCACTCAAAATAAATTCATTCGCAAATGTAACATGGGACTGACTCCGATATTTCTGTTGACTGTTGTAGGTGAAGTTATGGAGTAATAACCCAGACCAATTTGTGGAGGATGAAGATGATGATACATTCTCGTATTCTGTCAGAATCTCGGCCCAGGATCTACTCCTGGTGAGCACTCGCCATCAGCTATGAATGTCTACAGTAGGCCTACATACTCCAATATTTGGTTGAGTCGGCACGGGTTCCTGTTGCTTCAATGCATTTTGCCGAGAAGCGACAGGAACTTGATAATGTGATGTCTACCACTGGAGTACCACTTGTCTCTGTTGCACCATGTAAGCATCCTGTCTTGTGTCTTGTGTGCTGACAGTGTTTTATAGGGTGGATGGAGGGTGTCTGGTTCCATGCTGCTTCAAAGATTTCTTCTTTGAAGTAGCAGGAACACAACTGGGCTGGGTGGTGCTTAGTTGGTTCGTCCCAATATAGCTGAAATATTGTTGAAAGCGACGTTAAATTCTATTCACTCACTCACTCTTACAATCTTAAAATCTATGCAGTCGATAAGAATATGTTTCACTGTGAGATCTTCGTGGCCTGGAATACACCTTGTGACTGGCTCATTACTAAAAAGAGCCAGTCCCAAGTTGTATTCCAGCACTTATTCCTTCACTCCAGTGAACCTATGTTATGACCATGTCAAGTGTACACACCTCTAGTTCAGCCCTGTGGTGTGTCATTGTGCACACTCCAGGTCATGGTAAGAATAGTTCTCAGCTTCTCAGAGAGCTTGTCGTAAGAGGCAACTATCTGGGGGATCCTGGGTGTGAAAAGGAATAGGACCCTACTGGTGGGTCCTGGGTGTGAACAGGAATAGGAACGAAAGGTCGTGATGAAATAGTGTTGAAAGTGACTTTAAATCATGTTCACTCACTCACTCCCCTCTAATTCATTTATTTCTGGTATTATGCCATGATTATTGAATGTCTAGTTCCTGTCATTTGCCTTTCCAGTCTCTTACCAGTGAGTTTAAAGAGGAGAGCGCGCAGGCATTATGTAGAGCAGTCACGCAACATCTACAAGAAGCTGAAGCCATTAAAAATGCAGGGAATCCAAACTGGTAACATTTGTTATGTTTAAGTTCTGACAATCTCTCTGATTTTCACAAACTTTATGACAGTTACCAAACAAAAACAGAGAAAGTTGAAATTAATCGATAATTTTTGTTTACCCGAATTTACCTGCAATTTACTCTCAGTAAAATGAACGCTGATTTCTCAAGTGTCTCTCATTCCCATTTGATGTCATTTCTGAGCTCTGCAGATATGAGGGACCGATCTGTTCATTGAAGCAGTGTGTTGAAGAGTTTCACAATATTTTGCTAGGGGGTATTCAGCTCATGAATGTTTACATAAACTGGCTAGATTTATTAGTGGGGTGCAGGTTGGGTTTTAGTTTGTTTTGCCTCCAGATCACACGTCAAGGGTTCAAATCCTGTGTCAGCAAATTTTTTAGGGCACAAGAGAAAATTATTAATTTGAAGAAAAAAAATTGAAGTCCGACCGACTCCTGAATAAATTATGAGCAGTTCCAAATGACAAACTGAAAGATTTGCAAGATTTAAAAACCTCCAATAAAGTGGCCCGTTTTGAGAAAACTGGTGGTTCACCTGTACAGTGAAACCCGTGTTTACCGACCATGCTGGGGACCAGAGTATAGTGTCCGTTTTTACAAGGTTCTGATTTATCAAGATTCAAAATACCTTAAATTTATGTAATGGGACCATGAATAATGTCGTTATTTGGAGATTTGTCAGTTTACACAGGTGTCGGTATTCACAGTTTTCACTGTATTTCTTCCATTCACACCGAAATCTGAAAGCAATGGATTGTTACAGAAAGTCCAATGTATCATGGGATATCTTCCATTTGATTGGTCAATTCAAATTTTCAAAAGAATATTCACTATTTTCATTTGCTTGTGGAGGAAAATGGAAGAACATTCAATCAATCACAGAGCTCCTATGCCTCCAAAACCTCAATACACCCTATCAATATTCAGTCATTTGGGTACTGGCTGTTCTGAAAACTTTGATCACACTCTAAAATCATTGGAATAATGGAGAAATAATGGATTATATGCATGATTTTGAACTATTTTTTTCAACTCCCTGTTCTAATAAATTTGATCACCCCCAGATTTTGTGGTAGGAAATTTCCCTTCCTGTGATTGAATTATTAGAGGGATTACCATAATTTCAACAACAATGTATTCCTATTTACAGGTGGAAGCTTCACGAGTCATGTATGTTAGCCACAGGCAGTGTGAAGTCTGAGATTGTCCAGTGTCTCCATAGTGGCAAGGCCCAGTTTGATATCAATGGCTTCCTTCAGACCGTCGTCCTCTCAGACCTCAGTCATTCAGGTAAGTATATACTTATGGTACAGGGTAACTCAGATTACCCAAATTTTGGCACAACCTCTATTCGGGGTGGCAAATATTTTCTGGACGGGGGAAATGCGCCCAACTTAGTGAAAACCCGAATTCTGACAAAGTAGGTAGGCTTTAACTCAGGGCTGTTCCATTTAAAAAGGTATGGGAGGGGAGGAAGGCATAAATTTTTAAACCGGGCAGTTTCCCTGTTTCTTGCAATGCTAGGTGAACTGGCTTATGGGTAATTTCAGGGGTGCGATCTATCCAAGCGATATGGTTTTCATTACAACACCCCTGCGCAAAATGAGAGAATGACTGAAAGTTCCGCGTCACTCCGTTTATTGAATGCGCTATGAAGTAGTTCGACCTAGTTTCGAATAATTTCTCTGAATTAATCTCACGACGAGCCGTTTCTAGGTGCAGATATTGAAGAATATGTCGAATGCGTTTCCTGGACAACACTTCTGCTGATATCTTGAGAGATTTTCTTCGAAAGATTGTGTTTTGTCTGTAAACTGGTCAATATGGCACAGGTCGTAGTCACGGAATATGCCCACTTCATCTTCGGTTCTGATAGCCAATGAAATACACCGAATTTACGAAAAGACGTCATGTTTTAAGATCGGCTGAACCGCACTGCCAAAATTATAGTGCAGTCCCGGTGAGAGAGTTTGAAAAGGAGAGACGAGGAGGCAGTTTCGTTTTCGTTCCATCAGTCGACTGGAGAGTTTTGACACTGTGCGAGTGTGACATTCGGACAGATCGAGGTGTGTAAAACGTTTTATACCCGTCACTGAATTCATTACTTGTTTCCCGGCGCACACTTGTTAATATTATCAAATAAATGAATGTTGCAAGTTTCCGCGCTACTGCATGACTGAAAGCATGCACATGGCATGACTGAAAGCCGCCGTTTTGTGTGCTAAGTTTGAAAACATTTCTTGCAAGGAAAACTTGATTTATTTCATCAAGCGAAAGCATCCTTTTTACTGCAATTTTCAAATTGACTGATCTTATCGTCCTGCATCATTTGTCATCCAGCAAAAGTAATGTTCTTGATTCTTACCATATCCGTAATGACAGCTCGTTGAACAGGACAGGGAAAAGGACTAACTGGGATATATATCCCAATTGGGATAAAATATCGCAATTTGAATATTTTTTTCATACTTCCATATTTTCAAGCTGGCGTATTGTGCTAGTAGTTCTTCTGTTCGTTTAAAGACATACAACAGTGGTTATTGATGGGAAGTATACTGCAACAACAACATCAAAAAGTATTGCACGTAATTGCAATTGCACAGAGAATAATGTCGACGAGAAAAGGTCAGCAAAATTATACAATCGTATTGTCAGTTTTGTGAAGTAGATTCTATCTTGTTTTTGGTAGTTTTGATGCCGAAATCCGACATTGCCGTTTAGTATGAAAATCGGTGAAAATATCCCAATTAGGATATATTTCAATATCCAAACTTTGATTTAATATCTTAGGTGGGATATATACCCAATCTTAATAAATTAATATCCTATCAATGCTCCCCAATCGTATATGTCGCTATGTAGGATCTTACTGATTTCAATTGAATTTTGTGTTCGGAGCGCCCAGCTCATGAATATTTAATAGTCTTATGACATCACGACCGCATTTTAACTACTTTACTTGAGTCGGGCAGGGGGGATAGGTTCATGGACTCTGCGTTAACTCCATTCGCAACTTCTCGGGGATCTCCGGTTTGAGATGTCCCTCGAAGGCCATTGACGCCATATTGGACTAGAGCGTGGTCATGTGACGTATGACTAGACCATGTGACCACAACATTATATGTATGGCCACGGGACCCCTCTATGTTGAGGAAGCAGGATTTCAGCCCCATTTCACACAAGGTCTGTACCTGATCCTCCATTATACTATTGAGGGGGCAAATTACGATGACGATCATGGGCCTCTGTTTTTCAAATTTGGCTTGGAAGAGCCACGGAAGCATGTGGAAAATCGTACTTTTACCATAGCCCACCACGTGTGTTTCGGTCTGTCAGGGAACTGTCAGTGACGTCACGGGAATTATATCTTGCCAATACGTGGCGTGTGTACCATTTAAACTGATGGTTTTCTATTGAAACGTGCTTCGAATGAAAAGAATAAACAGTTTTTAGAATATCTGACGTAAATCAGAGACTCGCAGGGAAATATTTGCTGGTTGGGGATTAAGGCTTCCGCGAGAGTGATTGGGCTTCGGAGCCATGCGTATTAAACCGTTCCGGCGCGTCACATCTGGAGATTAATAGGAAATTCATGTTGTCGTCCCCCGAGCGTAGAATCGGTCCCCTTCGTAGATTTCCGCTCGGGAGTTCCGAATGCGTTAACTCAAGGTTACGTCAAGGACGAGTCCATAATTCTACCCCGCATTATGGAGCCAACCTGGCGGGTGGGCGGCAACATCAGAAGATTCCCCCACAGCTTGGCGTGTGCTTCGGCTGAGCCAACCAGAAAGCACTTGTCATTACGTTCCCTTCAAAGCACTATGAAAACCTCTCGGGATCGGTCAACACGCGCCTTACTGCAAGCCGGTTAGATCCTAACAGCGACATATCGAAATGGGGAAGCAGTTAGGATTTAATTTTAATTAGATTGGATATATACCCCACTTAGTGCTTTGCTCTGACCTGTTGAAGTTGACAAAATAATTTTCCGGTTGGGCCAGGCAGTGGAGGTAAATTTATTTTTTGATGTTAATAATGGTTTTCTGTGTCTGTGATTGAATTTTTTAGTAACGTAAGGGTATTTTTCTGTGTGCAATTGCTGAATGGATTTTAAAATAATTATTCGATGTACCGGTAGGCATACGTGTAATCTTGAAGAAGACCTATAGGCTACTTATATTATTTTCTGGTTGTCAATTGCCACACAAATAAATTATGAATATGAATCAGATTCAGTGACTTCATTCTTGTACATGTCTACAATAACAATGTCATTGAGCTTTGACTGCAGGTTGCTGTGTGCATGAATACATAAACCATGAATGAAAGCCGATCTGCTTTCTGGGCAACAATGTTCACTATGATGCGGACACCGACCTCGGCAATATTGTAGGGTTACTACCAAAATGTTATCTTGTTTAGTTCAGATAATATACAATTTTTAATCTTCGGTGTTGTGTTGTTTATCGGGGAAAGGTAATTCCATTGGGTTGTCAAACAATTGTGATAACAGTTGAACGCCTCAACAAAATTGTTTCCATCGTCCACTGGTACCACATATGCAACTCTCATTTGCCTAGACTTTCTTTACAGTATTGATGAAGTCTCGTATCATCACGTATGCAACGAGAGACACATCAGAAATATATTGAACAGGACCAATTCCTTCCCTGTTTTTTAGCAGCCTTGGATGCTTTCATTTATTCTATGGGTCCTGAGAGGAAATTCCCTTCAATCCATGCTACAACATTGGGAAGGCACAAGAAAATTTCTATGGGTGGTGGGGTATAATTCAAAGCTGCCTTCCGCCCCTCCCATACTTTTTTAAATGGAACAGCCCTCAGATATTATGCTTAATTGATGTGGAAAATCCTGAGCGTAACTGAACATTGATTCTCAATGCAAGAAAAATATTTTAATTAAAAAAAATTATATATATATATGTATTTTGTTCTCAAATTTGGGCACCTTCGAATTTGGGCACAAATGTTTAACATTGTATCAAGGGGGTAATCTAAATCCCTGTGACGTTCTACTGGAAATACTATCACCTCCAATGAAACAGGAGTTGGCTGTTCACAAACTAAATTACTGATGAAGATGGCCTGATCTGCAATTCATGATCATGAGTTTGGGTCTGAGCAGTACTGCTCAGTTGCTATGAAGAACTGTTCAGTTGTTGACTGTATAGAACTGTACATTTATTGATTGGTATCCATCAGTAACTCAACAGTATTGTATATTTACTGCTCAGTATACAGTACATGAAAGAAATGAACTCAATAAAAATCAACCCGATCTTGTCCCGATCTTTTCACCGTGTTAACATCATGCTGTCCCGATTTTGACCTGGTCTTGTCCCGGTTGAAAAATCGGGACAACATCGGGACAGCATCATGACGTCCCGATCATGTCCCGATCTTGTCGCGATCTTGTCACAGTGTTGGTTCGATGTTGTCCCGATTATTTGTCTCGATTTTCTCACCCGCTGATTCTCTTCCCATTACTACAAAGTAACTTGGAAACCCTGGCACTAATATGTTGTACAATTGAGATTATTTTTCTGATCCTTAAATCTGATATGCTGGGGCCAAACAACATCCTGTACGGGCTGTGGCACTGGGTATATCATCCTACTGTGAGTGTGAGTAACGTTCACACCCGCGTGTCTACAGCGCGTCAAAACGAACATAAATCTGCATGGTACATGTTTGGATATAGTGATCAAACATATTTTCATTTGTATTTCATTTCTTGGCACCTATCGACACAATTCGGTTATATTTCGTTCAAACTCCGTTCATCCTTTTGCGTTCATTCTCATAAATCATTTTCTCACATTCACGGAGAACAGTAGTTGAAAATGGTAACTTGTCACGGATTTCCAACTTCAAGAAAACAACGAAGATCGATCTTCATCATCCCCAGATTCACAGAGATATATGTTTCTTCTTTCTATTACAATCAACTTTATATTAGATCTAAAAACATAATTTTATATGCTCTAAATTGAGGTAGGGATGAAATCTTTCGCGACGTCTGCACTGGAGTGCTCTCGCCAAGGTCCGCGCGAGAAGGTCACAGCAGGTCTTCAATTTCACATTCCGGTTTTCTCGTGCAAAAAGTGAATGCTTTATGCAAGAATTTCGTCCATTCATGCTAGATCTGCATTCTATTTGCGTTTTACAACATGATCTGTTATGAACTTTTTATAGGATTGGGCGATATGAGAAAAGAAAAAGTTATTCAAAATTGTTTAATAATATTTTTTATCAGAATATTTATCTTATATATTCTTCTGTGCTATCGGTAAAATTATCTTGCATTCTTCTCGTTTGTTATCACATTAGTCCAGACAAATTTTTAGTATTATGTAAATATTTAGGAAGAATGGTCTAATAAGTTGTTTCTCTGTGATATCTTCCGTACATAAGCGACAGGTTTCCGCAACACAATTGTATTGAGGACGGAAAACATCTTTGGAATGTACCTTGTACGCCTCGATGAGAACGAATCTTTTTTTAGGACCATCCAGGATAATATTAATTAAGTATTTTATCAACTATTTTTTCTTTTGTTAGACCCACCCGATTACATTTCGATTTTTGATTGATTGAAATTGTAGTCCCCTTCCCATTCGGATTTCGCGGCCCATCAACTCAATGCTCTATTTAAATTTCACGGTACATTTCTTCGTTCATTTAAGATCTTTTGCAGCGCTAGATATTAAAATAAATAATTAAATAATAAATAACAATGAGAGAGCAGAGCGAGATATTTATAAATGGAAGTACTAAAGATATGTGGTATTTTATATTTTCTCATGTCTCGCAAAACGGGATTCATTTTTTTGTTAATTTGAGCTCTAGGCTTAATTTAAAGTGTTACTATTATTATATTGGTAATATACTCTAACTTCGTAATGGGGATTAGATCAGCATGTACCCCATGTGAAATGTTGTTCTTTTATTCCGTTGTTATGTATTGCGGGGGGGGGCTCTTAATTCTGAGTACAATAAAAATTTATACATTCGTCTCACAAACAAACAAAAGACGCCGACTATAACAGAATCTTGGGACAACAAGCCATGTAGTTATAGTATTTTGAAAATCAATTCATCTGTAATCACAAATTCGGTAGACTATGGAAGTGGACAGTAGGTGATCACACTTCAGAAGCGCCGCACGGGTAGGAGTACGTGGTGCGGCTGTTTTCAGGGGCATAGCTCTGCAGGGTCAAAGTTCGCACATTTGGACCACGTGGTGCTTTTCGCCGCGGGAGTAGAGACGACCTGCTTCATATTTCTTTATCTATCTGAACAAATTACAATCAGTACATTTTGTAAACATTTAACTATACGGGTTTCCGAGCCATTCTGTCAGTCATCCAACTTTATTCACAGGCAAACATGTACGGACGATTAAAGTTTAACGGCAGCAGCGGGCAGTCCACTGGCTCTACGGTAGTCCAAACTTCGTTCACTCCGTTCGGTTCATTTCGTTTCGGTTATTTCGTTTCGGTCAAACTCCGTTCATATTCTGGTCATAATTCGTTCAAACTTCGTTCCGGTTTAAAATTTTTGCGGTCATATTTTAATAACCGAACCGAAACGAACCAAACGAGTGTAAACATTAACGCAATTGCCTCTGTATTCACATGTCACGTAAACGATTGTAATTTGGAGATAACAACATGACGTCCCGATGTCGTCCCGATGCTGTCCCGAAGTCGTCCCAATGCTGTCCCGATGTTGTCCCGATGTCGTCCTTGTAACAAGACCGGGACAAAACCGGGACAAGATCAGGACAAGAATCGGGTTATCATCATGTTAACATAGTGACAGAATCGGGTTGTCATGATGTTAACATCATGTCATCCCAGTATTGAGTTCATTTCTTTCACGTACTGTAGCAAGGACTGGTCAGAACTTCTCTGGAGCCTTTCCAGGGATTCCGCTTGGGTCATTTTTGGTCTGTCCCCCCACTGAATAAAAAAAACAATTCCCCCTTTTGGTCCGCTTGTTAAGAAGTAAAATAATAGCTAAAAGTCTAAAATGTTACTTTATATCCCTCTGTCTTTCCTTTGTGAATATCAATGAAAACACATGTGGAAATGCGAAGATTTTATTCACATTTGAAAAGAAGGCAATTGCCGGAATTAGGACAATATCCTGACGGTTCTCTGAAGCACGTGGAAAATTTCCCGCTTCCCCGTCCAGCCAGGTTCCTTGTGTAAAGTGCTCTTCCAGTGCAGGCCACGGAACTGAAACTGTTAACAACTGTCACCATTCGGGTATATTATTAGATCATCTTAGAGCATAATTTTGTTTTTCAGCTCTCACTATTAAAATCTGTTCATGTGCTCTCCACCACGTCCGTGTATCGGCTCAGTTAGCGACCATCTGGAAGATTTCTGCTTCCAAGTTCAAATTATTGCGGTAATAAGTCCATAGCAAAGAGTGTGAATAGACTTAAACAGACGTTCCTGTTGTTAATCTTTGTAATAAAATCCATCTCTAGACGCTCTGTCAGGCCATCAATTTAAATAGCAATTATCAAAAATCTTCTGCGGCCTCCACTTGGGTCGCTACGGTCCCTCATACATGGTTGCTTCGCTCCCTCGTATGTTGCGGACCCAGATTTTTTTCTGGCGGAATACCTGCTTTCTGAGTAGAACTGGTCAGTTCTTGTAGTTCCTGTATTGCCTTCGTAGACACTCCCTCTGTCAGCAGACCAAATGTCCCTTGGTAATTGGACAGGGAATATACCACAATATAGTGAAACTACATGCACACCCTGCCCCGTGGGGATCCTGGGGTTGACCTGGGAAGTCATCGTTCACACCCCAGGTCATGGCAAGAATAGGCCTCAGCTCCCCAGACAGTTTGTCGACATAGGCGACTAACTGGAGCACACATGGGTTCCCAGGTATAAAAAGGAAATACCCCACCCATGAAGTCCCTGGTGTAAAAAGAAAGAGGATCCAAACGTCATATGATTGAAATGCTGTTGAAAGCGACATTAGATCAGATTCACCTTCTTACAAATTCCGAATATAGTATTATAGTCCATAATTGATCCGCATTCATGTCAGATCTGGTCTTGAGTGGCGAAAATTGTGGCCGCTGTGGTTAATATATTTGGTGAATGACAATGGTGTTAACCTCTGAAGTTGCGGTTAACTACGGAACCCCTGAATTTAAATCGTACTGATTTCGAAGTGTTCTACAAATGTCCCTTTCCCTTTATACAGTTTCTCCATTTCTGGTGGGTCGAAGTTTATGGACAGCCAGTCGGTTCACCGATGTTATGTCAGATGAATTATTACAAAGGTAATACACACAGTATCTCAGTCTGAACCACTGACCACGTTAGGTTACCTTCAGGGATCGTGTAATGATGGCTCTCTCCGCATTTTTCGAAGGAATGGCACCTGTCCAATTCCATAGTATTGTCGACTGGCCATGTATTATGACCTCAAAATTATAATTTCTCTTCCATATTATCAGCTGATCTGTAATACCATCATGTTGGTGGGGGGGAGATCCTCTGTCCGTCAGAATATTTCTGCTGGGAAATAAATTTTAACTCTTTGCCCCATGATGACGCCATTTGACGTGCCTTTCTAAACCATACAGGCTTTTCTGGGCTGCCCCACAGACCTTATTGGTGATCACCTGTAAATTGTCAGACCTGTACAAATTATTTGAGAGCTAGGGACAAAGGTTCATTCATTTTATTTATTACTTCTTAGTGACCAATCATGTTTAATATTTTCTGAAATAAAATATTAGTGAGTGAGGTTAATTCCTGAATTCATTACGTAAGGTGCCAAATGGCATCATCATGGACTAGGAAGGGGCATCAAATGGGGTCACCATGGGGCAATGGTAGTAAGCCTCCATGGAGCAGAGAGTTAAGCGACATATTTATTGAACTCGGAATCCACCTTAATAAGGTGTCATTCAGTGACCACAAATTTTAAAAGGCAAAATCTTCTATTAATTCAACCACAGGAAGTGAAATTTTCCACCATAAAATCAGGGTGATCAAATTTATTACAACAGGAAGTAGATAATCCGTTTATTCTAATGATTTAGTGGCTGATCAAATATGTTAAAACTACTGATTAGATTTTCAGCCACAAAATTGGAGTGATTGAATTTCAATAGGGTGATCGAGCTGTTAAAAGATTTACTGTACTCTGCAACTACCTACTCAACAACTATTTCTAAAGAGGGTATAGATCTGGGGATATTGTATATTGTACCTGTTTGATGTGTTCGGCGGGCTCTCACGAGGTACTCCGACTGATCCAGGTATTCGGAAAATTCCTAGAAGTTACATATTTATTTCACCATTTTATTTAGGTTTCTCCAGGCAACAGTAGGAGGCTTGCATCCCACCCAACCAGCTGTGATACGTATTTGTGCGGTGCGAGCAGTCTACGGCTTCTGTGAACACCTCAAACAGTCCAACAAAACTCAGATGTTAGGTCCACATCTTCCCAATATTATGGACGGGCTAGTTGCAATAGCACAGCAGTTTTCAGCCGAAGTTTTAGCTCTGTCTATGGAGACATTGGCAGTTGTTTTGACAGTAAGTTAAGGCCAATGATAATTAATAGTCTGCTTCTCATGACCTAGTGGATCAAAAAACTAGATGCTACTTGCGTTAATTATTAATTATTGATTATTAAGAACAAAGCCATTTCAACTCCAAGATCAATTATTTTATTCTCATTCGAAACCCAAAATTAAGGAATCACAATTCTATTCAGAGAACATCATTATTCTGACCATTGTCCAGCACTAATGTATTTGTCATCTGACACATATAGCATTTTGGAGCATACTATAATCACATCAAATATGAATAAACTATGACAATAAAACAAATGTTAATAAAAACAGTAACATACTGGCATGAACAGGAAGTTACATCAATCAATCACCAGTAACAAGAAGTAGTTCTTGAACTTCCCAGTTTCAACTGTCTGTCCCAGATAATATATCCGAGACGTTTTCGGCGATATTTCGGAGACGATTGATTGAAGGATATTGAAACTTCACACAGGAGATAAACTAATAAGTACCAATTTTATTCCAATGTATCAAGAAAATCCTTCCAGTAGTTCTCAACAAATCGCGAACACAAGAATTAGATGGGAGATTGGTAGGTTATTTTTTGATGTCATGACGTCAAGCCTGCATGTTATAACATTGGCAGATCAACGTCATCGTAGCCCCAAAATAACATGGTAGGTACTGGTGATTTTCGTCAATTCCCAACAGATTTTGGTTTATACTTGGTGTAAGAACGCACAAGACAAAGCCTACAATAGCCTGTCTGAGCTCAACAATGCCTCTAGACGTGACCCTTTTCAGCTGCACAAAAGCCTCAACAAAAGCCTCAACAATGCGTTCTTACACCAAGTATCGACCCAGATTTTAATGGAAATTATATGGGGGAAAAAATCAGTATTTTTTAGTTTATATACTGTGTGAAGTTTCGATGCTGTACGATAAATTGTCTCGGAAATATCGCTGAAAACGTCTCGGAATATATTATCTGGGACAGACAGTAGTACTTTCGTTTTCACACCTTTCGAGATAAGTTTTACAAACATCGTCCAGTCTCGCATTCTCGGGAAACGTTTTTGCCGTAGGGGCCACCAGAATCTTCGATCTTTTCGTTTCGATTATATTGCATGCACAGATAACCATTATTGTGATCACGTTAAATCGATGAATAGATGTGAAATATGACATTTCATGCAGCCGCTCATGCCATGTGCCGCTCACATTTCCTCTGTCAAAATGGCGGTCGCTGTTTAGTCGAAGCAGCCTGGAACCACGAACCCGCTACTAAGCTATAGCTGATCGATGCATCTACAAAGGTTGGCTGGCTTATGGTATTAAACATTCCAGGACATGCGAATAGGGTTGGAGCAGAGGTACTGTATATAGCATATAACATCGGCAAAGATTATCTGCGACGGAGAGGAAACCCACACTCAAGGGAGTTAACTTTGCAACTGCATCTGGTTTTTCTCTCGGCAAGGGAGACAATTTCGTAACGGATTTTTTTTTATAGACGGAGTAAATAATGACAAACAATGCGCAATTATTGTCCATAATTTTCATAGTGCGGGCCGATTTTCCTAATGCGGGCGGGTCATGAGAAGCAGCCAATTAATTAACAGAGGCCTAATCAGTTAATATTTTGGGTAATATGAGACATGTAGTCAGTAATTAGTTACTTTAGAATAAATTCACTTTGAATGCATTTACTAGTTTATATAAGGCTGAAGAAAATCTTCACAGGCCGTTTTTTTCTAGAAAAAATGTATTTTATGGATCTTTTCATGTATTTTTTTCTTATTTTTTTCACAGACCAAATATATCCATCTTTTAGTTACAGATGCTTCAAAGTTCTGGAATGTATCCAAATTAGTTAAAGGTCCTTCAATGTACTGAAATTTATCCAGGTTTAGTTAAAGGACTTCTAGGTCCTTGAAAGTCCTTCAATTTATTCAAATTTAGTTATACATGTAGGTCCTTGGAAGTCCTGGACTTTATCTGGATGATATCTGGACTATATTTGACCTGAAGTTACATTAAGCTTAAATGTATCGATCCTTACACCAGTTATCGATAGCTTGAAAACCCATTCCAGGTTAAAGAGATAGGGGAGAGACCAGGAGAACAAACTGGAGCTCACGCGGTGACCCATGTGTCGTTGCACCTTTCGCTGCTATCGGATTCAGACAATATTATCTTGGATTATAGTGCAAATTAACCATTTGAGCGAGCTGTACGGTCCGTGTAACACTTGACAATTCAGCTTTCAACCTTGCAAAACTGAGAGTAGAAAGATGAAAAGCGCTACATCGCTATCGTATTCGAGCTTTCCATCTGGCAAAGTTGAGAGTGGATTGATGGAAAGGTCTTACATTGCTCTTGTACTCGAGCTTTCCGTCTGGCAAAGTTGAAAGTAGAAAGATGGAAAGCTCTACATGGCTCTCATATTCGAGCTTTCCGTCTGAAAGTTGAACGATGGAAAGCTTGATACTGTTCCCTTATTCCAGCTTTCCGAAATGGTTTTATGACATATATGAAGACGAGAGCGATACTTCGTTAAAATTCACCCCATTTCTCCAAATCTGCAAGATAGAATGGAATATGGGAGCGATTTAGAGCCGTCCATCCTTCTACTTTCAATTTTGTGAGATGGAAAGCTGGATTGTCAAGTGTTACACGGACCCAGTATGAAACCCGTGTAGTATGTTTTCTGGTCAGTAAAAACTATGCACGTCGATGTTTTTTTATCTGCAAAATTGCCCTCAAGTGTTGGCTCCTATAATCAACAAGAGTTATCTTTCCTGAATCTAGAACACTCCGTTTGGTGAAAATGAAACTTTTAACAACATTTCACAATATTGATCGGTCAAACTCTAAAATTTGAATCTATGCAATAGTGTGATCAGGAAGCTACCAAATATGAACATAGGCTGGACTGTATCAACGAAATCTATGAGGGAAATTTTTGTGAAAATACTAAGAACGATAATCATTGAAGAATATAATAAACTTATATATTATCGAATGATTTTTGAGTGTTGAGTCTTCGTTTATTCAATTGATATATAAATCACTCTTGTATATCACAATGGCCGGCCTATTACTAGGATATATCAGTCTTCATTGGCTAAAAGAAGAAAAAGAAAAAAAATATACCGGGATGTCGCCATGCTGTTTTTCTCAGTGGTTTTTACAAGAAACAAGGTTTTTTTTGGCCTAATAACAATACTAACTGAAGTTGAACTGTTTGTTGTAAATTCATTATTTTCTTTTCCAGGTTGATAAACAGTTTACAGCATCATGTGAGAACAGAGTGGCCCCTCTAACTATAGCCATTTTTCTCAAGTATTGTAGTGGTAAGTAATGGTCCGTCTTGGTACAAACAGTCCAAATACATTTGATATTTACTCATCAAAGTCAGAAAATCAGGCCTTCCAATTTGAGATGTGCCATTCTATGCTTTAAACTTAGCATTGAAACATCTCATATCATAAGGCGTGGAAAATATAACAAAGCTTTGGGAGCTCCCTTGAAAGGAGGGCATGCACAGTACAGTGTAGCCAATCCAGTGCCTGAAAAATATAATCACCAACTCGCCATTGACAATGAAAAAATAGACTACAGCGAGTAAAATTCTCAAGAAATTGCCAAGATGGCAATGAGAATTCAAGGTCTTTCACCAAAGTGGCGAGTACTTTATTGGTACTCTATAGATTTAATCACTGACGTGAGCTAAGGTCAGCCAGTGAGTTTCATTTGTGAGTGACCGATGACTGAATTTTTCATGTCTGATGCTCGGACATGCCTAGCAGCAAAGAACAACTTCCGCTATGGGGCACTTGTATAGTATGACCCCTGCTAAATGTTGTCTGCCATCAGTAATGCCTAGAATCACATCAAATTTATTCACCAAATCTGTGTCAGCTCCAACCAAAATGAGATGAAGTCTGTAGCTTTTTTGGCAGTCTATCAGCAGTTCTTAGAATGTTATCGCAGATCGAAGCCTGCATTTCTTTCGCAGCATGTTCGAAGACCCTGCATGTTTCTAGATTTTTTTTTCATAGATGATTTGGAGGAAGAGAAATAGCTTCAGTAATGACAGAACAATCAGCCTACGTTGAAACGTTACAAACACTGAATTAATTTTCTGAATGGATTCCATGTGGTTTGCAACGGACGGGCACTAACGCAGAGGAGACAAATCTTTTGCACAATTCACACTGTATGCCTTGACCAGTAAAAAAATATTCATTTGCCTTTGAGGCTACTAAATTTTTGTCTTCACTCACCGAATGGCGACTCGCTGAATCTAATTTTGAAGCACTACAACCCTATTGGCCCTGATCATAACTTCCTTTTTGCCATTTTCAACCCAGCTACCCATTCAATATCTATAACTTCCACATCTGGTTCATCCACTGCCTCTATTGTGCAATTCTCTCATTGAGGATAAATTTTCAGATTTAAAATAAATTAGGGCAAATACTTCTCGTCCTAGTTCATCTAAAAATGTCATTCTCTCCATTTCAGATCCATTGATAGTCAGTTTAACAGAAGATATATTCAAGGTGCTGTCAGAAAATGAGGGATGTCGACAACTTCTTCAACAGCGATTAGTACCTACCCTAGTCAGTATAATACAAGCTCCATCAGACAGAATACCCGTTGGTTTACCTCCAGTAAGTACTCATAGTATACCTGTATAATACTCAGGCCTCCCACTTTTTACCCCAGGGGCATATTTTGCCCGAAGGGTATTGTCGGCGGCGGCGGCATCTGTCCATCCATCGGTCTGTCCATCTTTCTTGTGGACACGATATCTCAAGAAGAATTATAGCGAGGTATTGTAAATTCATACCATGTATGCATCTGGTGAAGGGTCAGAAGCCTATTGAAAATGACTGACCCTGACCAATTTTATCAAGGTCAAATTCTAGAAAATTGAATTGATGTGCAACAACAACAACAACAAATACGACCGATGTCCCCAAAACATCTCTGGATACACCCCTGTAAATCGTTAGTTGGCAATAATGTATTAGCATTCATGCTTGAATGTGTAATCATTTTCTCTTTACAGGTAGCAATAGATTTCCTTCAAACACTCATCAGGAATGGAGGAACGCCGCTCTCTGATTTACTACTCAATGCATTCCCTGTTGTGGCACAGGCAGCTCTGAGATCAGATGATAACTCCACCATGCAGGTAACCGTGGCAACCAATATAGGTCAATCTTTCATGTAAGGTTAGATTGTTCGGGCTCTTATATTACTTTGAAGCTTCCCATGTAGACCGACCTTTGTACCCAGACAGACTGTTGCTCTCATGGGATTCTAGACAATTACATGAAAGATGGACCCCATAAATATATTATGTTATCTTATTTTCCGTGTATGGTTCTGATCCTGTATTTGCCTTTGTCTTCTACAGAATGGGGGAGAGTGTTTACGAGCGTATGCCTCGGTGGCCTTAGATCAAATAGTGGCCTGGCACGATGAACAAGGTCAGTCCGACGGAATTGATTTGCTGTACATTAAACTTGTATGAAGTGACACCTGGGTAGATTGACAAAGTCTGGCTTTTCTGACTAACGGGGGCACCTGTGGGGTTTCCGGGTGTAAAAAGGAATAGGAACCAAATGTTGGGATATGACTGAAATATTGTTGAAAGTAATTTTAAATCATATTTCCTCACTACTCTCCCACTTTTCTGACTAATAGCATGGTAACTTTGTATTCAAGCTTCCAACATCTAGAAATAAGAATCTCATCTTAAGCAGGTTGACCATCAGATAAAATTAGAATCTTCCAGATGTTTTCATGTGTATATATTGACGGAACGTATTACTTTGTTGTGCTCTCCGTCCATCTGCTTTTCTCAACCTAGATTTTTTGTTGAATTCTATTGAAAATCGGTACACATTATCACATGATCATCACCGTGTGAAGATGTACATGCGATTGCCAACTTCTTGCAGCATTCCTTTTCGGAATTCCGTCACTTGATGATCAAAAATACTCTTGCGAATTCAACTCCTTCTAGAGGTTTCATCAGATGGTTTTGAAAATGGATGACCGATGATTTGCTTGACTGTGCTACAGCTGGGTAATAGCTTGTTCAAATGGCCAATTTATCAACTTCAGAAAAAAGGCTTCTAAAAGCAAGATCACATTGTATGTATTTGCAGGGAACAGGTCATTTTCCAAAGTTTATAACCTCCCAAAATTCTGTGTAATACCCTCTGACAGCACTGTGCAGAAATTGTTGTGGGCATGCGCATTCATCGGTATCAATTCTGATAGACACATGGAGCATGGATCTGCATAAGAGAGAGATGGGAAATGCATCCAGTATGCGTTGTTTAGCTGCGACATGCTGAGCCCACTCCACTTCGTTTACAAGCGAATGATGCTGATTGGCCAAGAGCCATAAGTACAAAAGCTGCGTGCTGCAATTTCAACCCAGTGCAATCAGAGGGTATATCTGAGAGTAGAAGGTATACAATCAGATGCCATGAGCAGGGGATCAGGGGAGATGTGAAATTACATGCTATTTGATAGCACGGCTGTACAGATATGATGTTGTGACATTAACCATAAAAAATATCCTCCATTTTTCAGGCCATAATGGACTGTATTACATTGTCCAGGTGATCTCCCGACTCCTGGACCCTAAGACGTCTGAGTACACAGCCTCATTTGTGGGACGTCTGGTTTCTGTGGTGATAGGGAAAGTTGGGGAGCAGCTAGGAGAGAACCTTGACCTCATGTTGAGGGCAGTACTCAGTAAGATGCAGCAGGCGGACTCTCTCAGCGTAATGCAAGTGAGTCATAACTTTGATCTGCCTGTTTTAACTGGGCTTGCTGTGATATATACAAACCTCCTACATGTATATTTCGCATGTTTTGACTTTTTCTCATGAAAACTTCCACCAATGTTCTGAAATGGCATTAGAAAATACATTAAAACTCTATGCCCCATGACAGCTTACTACCATTGTCCCATGGTGACGCCATTTGACACCCCTTCCTAGTCCATGATGACGCCATTTGACGCCTTATGTAATAAATTAATTAATTAACCTCATTCAATAATATTTTATTTCAGAAAATATTAAACATGCTAAATTATTGGTCACTGTAAAAGTAATAAAAAAAATTAATAAACCTTCGACCCCAGCCCTCCAATAGATTTGTACCTGACAATTTACAGGTGATCATCAAAAAGGTCTAAGGGGCAGCCTAGAAAAGCTTGTATGGTTTAGAAAGGGGCATCAAATGGCGTCATCTTTTGGCAAAGAGTTAATTTCTGAAAAAAAATTTGGCCTCGCTGCGATCGGCTGATACGAAAAACAACACATCAATTAACCTTTGTTGAACCAAGCAGTGGAAAGGTCTCCTCAATCACAACCACTGTGATTACAGTCGGATGCAATCAACTAGAAGTTGTGTAAATTAGATTAGAAAAGCTAGATGGTACTGGCGCTTGACAAACCGCTTAAACCAATAGACGCTTGCACAGTCTCAACGCATAAAAGATGCCATGCGTCATGGCCGACAAAAATTATGTAGGGTTCTTCATAGGCTGAGTATTTGAAATCAATCATCTGCTTATCTCCTCCAATACATCACTCTATCTTTGTTTTGAATCAGTGCAAACACGACATACATTAATCCCTCTTATAATTCAATCCACCTATCAAAATTCAGTCACCCCAATCATGGGAACAAAATTAAATCAGCTGTTCTAATAAATTTGATCACTCTCACCCACTCTAGAGGAAGTTCAAAAATAGGTTAATACCACGTGCAGGTGGTACCTACAATGTTGCAGTGAGGCTTCAGTACCTGGGAGCCTTGATCTACAGGTTAATTCCTGTATGTTTGATCAGCCTTTTCGGGGGCGCCGCAGACCCGTCATGTAAGACAACTTCAATCGGCGACACTTTGCGTGCAATATACTTGGTCCTTTTCACTCCTTGGTTGAATGGTTCCCCACATGTAGTCACCTATTGTATGTGTCTTTCAGAACGTATAGGATTATAGCCCTTTCCGGAAACTGTATGATCTCCCCCTGAATAACTGCCACTCTTTAAGATTAGAGGTATGAAAAACTGCTTCCGGGAAGTAGTCCTCTCAGTTTCACTTTCTACAAAAGGCACCTGCAATTAGTTTGAATATGATATACTATTCCAGAATATCTGTTTGAAAAACTATTCTGTTTACATTTTCTACATGGACCGATAGATCTTGTATACGTGTACATTATAAAGATAATTGTCTTGCAAAATAGGATGTTATTTGCGCTGAAAACTTACCTCACTTCCACTCTTTGCATTTCTTGTTTCACATGAAATCATCTAGTAAGAATTTTGAATAACACAGTTCTCTCCCCTGCTAGTCACCTGACTGCTCACTTACCCATAATTCCTCCTTGTTTCCTACTGCTGTGGGTCAGGAAGTCATTTGTTCAGCTCCGTGAAAATTGCCTATTTCTAGCGAAATCACTAGCAGTTGGATTACCTCAGACGTCTGATATTCTTCAAGAAGTCCTTTGGGAAGTATTCTTTACGTTGTCAGTGAAGTTATGGCTCAAAATATGTCTCAAATGTCATGTATGTCTTGTGGTGGTGACAAGCCTGTATATGACCTCCATTCCACGTGTCCCCAATGTCGCCAGGGAAGAGTATGTACCTGGGATACAGCCTGTGAGGAATGTATTGTGTGGGCGCCCGGCATATTCCAAGTGTATCTGGCCGGGTCACTGGCAGTTATTGAGGAAAATAAAGCCGTTATGTTTACCAATCTCGCCAATGAGACGTCCCCCCCGAACCAACGTGGTCGAGGAGTCTAGGGGTTTGTTGGTTCACCAGCTCGGTCTACTCTAGTCAGTTTGTTGAACGTAAATAAAGATAAACAAACGCCCCCTCCCGCTCACGATTCTTCCATTTCAGACCAGGCGAAGGGTCAATCAGGTAAGAAACTGACCCGGGTTGTACAAGTGGAAGGGACAATCGAAGATGTGGAATCTGGCACTACTACGACTGTGGAGGTCGAGCTTCCGATCGAGCGGACACCTGGATACGACGATGAAGGGAAATCGGTAACGGAGTCAGGCTTAGCGTGGAAAAGCCAGTCAAATCCGATCTCTCGATCGGATGCGACTTATGATTATGAAAACTTGGGCAATACTGGTGAGGCGCCTAACGTTAAATTTTCATTTGGTTCCGGGATTGGGAGATTGCCTTCCTCAACCCCGTTGAGGCCTGGACTTTCCGGTCGTTCTGTAACATCGTCTAACACTGGAACGACTGGTTTGTCTAACTTCTCCCAATCTGCTTCCGGTTTCTCTGGTGGCCTTCCTCGTCCCCCTGCCGAGACGTTTGTCACTACGAGCCTTCTGGGCCACCAGAGATTGAGGTTCCCACAACAACGGCAGTATGGTATGTATGCAGGTACCTATGATATGCCAAATTTTTTACCTGCCTCTGAGACGCGGTATAGAGACCCCTCTCAAGTAGGTCAAATTATGCGGCATCCGGTTGCTGGTTTGACTTCGCCCTTGCGTGGCTTAGTTCAAATTTCTGCTTCCGGTGGTATTCGAGGTACGGGACTGGCTATGTTACGTATGATGCATCCTCCTATACGTGCTTCCGGTTTACGACCTCGTATGCCAGTTCACCGACCTTTACAGTGGCCGTGCTCACGGTCATTTGTAAGGTCCCAGAGTGTGAACACACCCCGTCAGGCCCAGCTTCCGGTGCACTCTCAAGTGACAGATCCTACGTTGGCTGCTATTCTGCGCGGAATGGAACAGCAACGTCAGGAGATGAAGGAACTGAGAGAGATTATGACAAGTCAAATAAGGAGCGGTATGCCGCCGCATCCGGTTTTGTCTGAACAGTCCGCAACCGGAAGCAAGATTGACGGGGACTATCTCTTCCATTACTCATCGTTGGCCAGGAAGCCCCGGAAGCTATGGAAGTGGATAGGGATCAGTACGGTAGCTCGGAATTTAATGAACCTACCAATACTGATCCAGATACTAGGAAATATTACGATTTAATTTCCGGTATCTATGACTTGATTCCTGACATGCAGCTTCCGGCCCCACATGCGGGGGATATCGAAACTGAGTCGGGAGAGTCGAATCGGATTACGAGGTCGGTTTCCACGCTTCCGGCCTCAACTGCTATACATTCTATTTGCCACTTGTTCCATAGAACATTAGCAGAACCCGCTACGCAGGAGGAACGTGCAGTCAGGCTGTGACCTAGAGCTCGCTTCCTCCCTGCAGGATCTTCTGGTCCGTTCCCAGTACAGAAGCCGAGCATACGATCATATGGCGTACATGATTCACTGTTTAGCTTCCGGTCTGCAGAGGTGAACGGCGATTTTCAGTATTTGTGTCCTTCAAATACCAAATTGCCTAGTAATCCGGATGTTCTGTTTACGAACAAACAGGCCCCCGTACTAGAGGAAACTGCTCGACAAGGAGTGGCGATCACGAATCACCTGGACTGGTTTCTCAAAGCCATTAAGGATGGTTTGTTTTCGCTGTCGGGCGCGGACAGTCAAGAACAGTTACAGGAGGGAATTAACCTCGTTCTTGACTACCAGAAGATTGCTTCCGGTGCAGTAGAAGATTTGCTGGTTCATAGCGCCTATTCATCTTCTATGCTGGTGTATTTAAGGAGAAGGGCCTTCATTCCTTTTATGCACGATTACACACCGGAAGCAGTAAAGAGAAGCCTACTAGAAACTTCTACGGCTCCCTTGTTTACTGTTTGGTGATGCTGTTGCCGAGGTCCGACCTGAAATGGATCGTATTGAACATGACAGGTCAGTGGCTTCCGGTGCTTCGACCAAGAGACCTATGGCTTCCGGGTCGGGTCCCAAGGCGAAGAAGACTAAGAAGAACCCGCCTAGTTCCAAGGCTGCTAAGGGTGCTTCCGGTCAACAGCAAAGCCAAGCGCCTGCTTCTTTAGAGCCAAGATTATCGAGCTTTGGCCATAAGAAGCAGGGTAAGGGGAAAAACAAGCAGTCAAAGAAGAATACCTGATGTCTTGGGCCATACCGGGTGGCTTCCGGTATGGCGGGAACACCGAGACATAATGTTTCCAGCCACAACTAGACCTTCCGGTAGGGGGAAAGCTGCAGTTGTTTTGGAGGAACTGGATAAGGATCGGGGCGGAAGCGTGGGTCATTCGAACTATCAGATACGGCTATCGCCTATTGTTCGACACGCTTCCCCCCTTGACTGCATCTCCCCTTCCGTCTCGTATTCCATTACGAACGGGTCATCTATCAGCGATACAGTCCTCTGTGGACAAGTTGATAGAAAAGGCTTCAGTAATAGAGCTTCCGGTTTGGGATACAAGATTATCGAGCTTTGGCCATAAGAAGCAGGGTAAGGGGAAAAACAAGCAGTCAAAGAAGAATACCTGATGTCTTGGGCCATACCGGGTGGCTTCCGGTATGGCGGGAACACCGAGACATAATGTTTCCAGTTCCGCCACAACTAGACCTTCCGGTAGGGGGAAGGCTGCAGTTGTTTTGGAGGAACTGGATAAGGATCGGGGCGGAAGCGTGGGTCATTCGAACTATCAGATACGGCTATCGCCTATTGTTCGACACGCTTCCCCCCTTGACTGCATCTCCCCTTCCGTCTCGTATTCCATTACGAACGGGTCATCTATCAGCGATACAGTCCTCTGTGGACAAGCTGATAGAGAAGGCTTCAGTAATAGAGCTTCCGGTTTGGGATACAACACCCGGGTTCTATTCGCCGGTCTTTCTGGTCCCCAAGAAAGACACGTCCGAGATGCGCATGGTTATCAACCTCGAGCGCCTCAACAAGGACTACCTCACTCCACCGCCACACTTCCGCATGGAGTCCTTCCGGTCTATCCGGTCGGTACTCAAGCAAGGGGAATGGCTGACTTCTCTGGATTTAAGGGATGCATACCTTCATATCCCGATACATCCAGAGGACAGGAAGTATTTAAGATTCATGGTCGGCAAACGACGCTTCCAAATTCAAGTGCCTCCGTTCGGCCTATCAACTTCCCCTTGGGTGTTCACACGAGTGTTTACACCAGTGGCACAATTCCTGCACAGTCTAGGTATAAAGTACCACTTTTATATCGACGACTCCCTGCTAAGGAATGCCTGCAAAGAGCAGTTAATCCTAGACACGCAGTTTGTCTTAAGGATGTTGACTTCTCTGAGATACATCCCACACGAAGAGAAGCCGTCGCAAAGGCGCAATTTTCTGGGGGTGGAATACGATACGCTTTTAGCTCTCGCCAAACCCCCAGAAGATCGTTGGCAAAAGATAACAACGAAGATTCCTCAAATCCTCAAGTTATCTCAAGCCAGGGCTCTACACTTTGCTGCGATAATCGGCCTCTTGACGTCAACACAGGACGTAACACCAAGAGGGCGGTTGCAGCTTCGTCCCTTAATGATTTACTTCAATCATCAATGGGTCGAAAGGCAGTTGAACCCGTGGATGCCTCTTGTCAAACAATGCCTCCTATGGTGGCTGGATCCACTCAACGTTATGCCGGATGTGTCCCTACTTCCATTTCGTCCGTCACATCACCTGTTCACGGACGCATCTATGGAAGGTTGGGGAGCCCACCTCGAGTCCAGGTCGATATCCGGGTTATGGACAATCGAGGAACGCTCGTACCATATCAACGTGTTGGAGTTTATGGCAGTGACACATGCCATCCGCACGTGGGTGAGCGTATTGACCGACAAGAACCTGCTAGTTGCGACGGACAACACATCAGTCCTACATCAACAAGCAGGGGGGGACGAGATCTCCGCAAATACAAAGCCAAGCGGAAATCTTTTTCGGTCTGTGTTGGGACAACAACATATCAGTGT
Organism: Hanleya hanleyi; assembly: GCA_036873755.1. Lineage (NCBI taxonomy): Eukaryota > Metazoa > Mollusca > Polyplacophora > Lepidopleurida > Hanleyidae > Hanleya > Hanleya hanleyi. The sequence continues at coordinate 33,174 of JAVTVY010032914.1, forward strand.
TGGCCAGGCACATCCCGGGAATTCTGAATGTCTTAGCGGATTCGCTTTCACGACGGAATCAGATAATTCCCACAGAGTGGCAACTTCACCCGGCCATACTAAAACAAATAGCTCATGTCTGGGAGATGCCACACATAGATCTGTTCGCCACTCTGCACAACAATCTATTGCCCCTGTTCATGTCGCCGGTTCCGGATCCGTCGGCATATGCAGTGGACGCCCTATCGCAGGACTGGTCAAGGATGGTAGCATCCAGCTATCCTAGCGAAGGTACTCCGGAAGATCCACGAACACACTTGTGTCGTTTATCTGATTGTTCCGTGGTGGCCAGCAAGGCCGTGGTTCCCGGACTTACTGGATCTTCTGGTAGATGTACCAAGACAAATTCCGGTGTGGCACAATCTACTGCGCCAGCCTGGAACATCGATATTCCAAAGCCAGCCAGGACTGTTTCACTACCACGTGTGCAAGTGCTCAAGAGACACTTCGCTCAGGCGGGATTTTCAACGGAAGTTGGCCGCCGAATGGCACAATCAATTCAACCGTCCTCTTCCGCTGTATACCAATCAAAGTGGGCAATCTTCGATCTTTGGTGTGGAGAGAGGGATATCAATCCATCCAGAGCCACTATCCCTGAAGTAGCAGAGTTCTTATTGCACCTGTTCCGGGATACGGGCCTGGTACCCGCTACTCTCGAAGGGTATAGGGCAGCCATTGCTCAGCCTATTCTTCTGGGTACTGGGATTAATCCCTCGACTGATCCAAATTTATCTGCACTAATCAAGTCATACAAGATAACTGGTCAGTCGGTTGTTCCGAAATTGCCTAAGTGGGACTTAGCCTTAGTACTTCGGCAATTAGGGAAGCCACCATTCGAGCCAATAGAGGCTATTGATCTCAAAATGTTATCATACAAAACTTCGTTTTTGTTGGCTCTTGCCTCGGCAGCTCGTGTGTCAGAACTGCATGCGCTCGATAGAAGGAACGTCAGACACTCTAGGGACTGGAGTAATGTAGTTCTCACAACAGTTCCTGAGTTTGTGGCCAAGAATCAAGCCCTCTACAATTCTATATCTCGAGAGTTCACAATTCCAGCCTTATCTGATTTCCTTTCGTCCGGTCTTGAATCAGACATGTTGATGTGTCCGGTTCGTGCACTTGCGTGTTACCTGAATCGTACAGAGGAGATCAGAGCGGGTAGGAGGCGTTTGTTTATCCCTTTTGATCCCAAAGCCAAACAAGAAATTAGCAAAAATACTATCTCAAGTTGGCTCAAAAATACGATTCGGCTAGCGTACTCCACGGCTACGGATAGACAAGCCGCGCTTGTAAACGTTTCGGGTCACGAGATTAGGGCACTAGCGGCATCATGGCCTCTATGGACTAACAGATCTGTGACTGACATTATGAGGGCGTGCTACTGGAGGTCAAACACGACATTTGCCTCCTTCTACCTCCGGGACATGATGTTAGCATGTGACGACCTCTATTCCATCGGCCCACTTGTGACTGCACAGCGGGTGTCTGTGGGACCGAGGCCAGCAAGATAGCAAGATAAAGACCGGGCGTACAGTTTTTACCCTGCTTGCTGGTGAGTGCATTTTCCTCTCGTTCCCTTTCGGAAAAAGGGGGGGGGGGCGTATATGCGACTCGACCTTGAAGTCAGAGTAGCGACAGAGGTTCCCTGTGTACCATAGGCATATAGGTTACGGCTGTTGTATGATCTCATGGATCCTCTTTGAGGTAGAAGATCAATGATTTCTACTCTGTACTAGTCATCTTGTTCACGGCATTTATCACTTACCACGGATTGTATCAGTTTGCCCGCCAACCTTTCTGTGGCATTCTATGCAAAGAGTGGAAGTGAGGTAAGTTTTCAGCGCAAATAACAAAAAAAATTCACAAGTAAATTTTCTGTTATTAAGCTAAAACTTACCTCACTTCCAGTGATGCCCACCCACCTCCCCTCTGTGATACATCCTAATCATGTATCACAGTGGAAACAAGGAGGAATTATGGGTAAGTGAGCAGTCAGGTGACTAGCAGGGGAGAGAACTGTGTTATTCAAAATTCTTACTAGATGATTTCATGTGAAACAAGAAATGCAAAGAGTGGAAGTGAGGGAAGTTTTAGCTTAATAACAGAAAATTTACTTGTGAATTTTTTTTTATTTAATCACTCAAACTGATTGTGAGGGCGGCCTTTGGTTCTTATCTGAAGTTCTCTGTACCGATACGCCCCTAGTGGAACAAGAGAGATAAAACCCTTTCGGAATTGGGCTATAGGATCGGGTGAAGGCTGGTTGAGATGAAGAGCAGATCTCCATGTCCTGCCTTACATTTACACTCGTCCTACAGATATACACAGTAAATCCCCTGATAATTTTTTTCAACCAATTAAAATTCAATCCTTCCAGTTTTGTAGATATAAAATAATCAAAATAACAAAGAAATATAAGATTTTTCTGCATGGTTTTGGACTTCCTGTTCTAATACATTTAATCACCCCCTGGATTTTATGCTGGGGAATTTCACTTCGTTGAATTATTAGAGGATTGACCGTATCCAGGATATTATAACCTTGAATGACATTTGGAAGCCAAGCTGTAAAATTGGAAACAGAAATTTTCTGTCCTCAGTTTCATCAGTAATCTAGAATAATCCAGTGTTGTTGTTGTTGTTTCAGAGTCTAGTGATGGTGTTTGCCCACCTGATCCACACCCAGTTAGACCCGGTGTTAGAGTTTCTCTCCAGTGTTCCAGGCCCCACGGGTAAACCTGCCCTCGAATTTGTCCTCACTGAATGGTGCTCACGACAACACCTCTTCTATGGGGCATATGAGGGAAAAGTCAGGTACGCAATATTTAAACTCCTAGAATTCTCTATGCAGGATTGGGAACTGTTGCCCACAGAATTTCTACGTGTTGAACCTTAATTTGCCCTTTTCTTGAGACGCTGCTGCTTTCCCTTGTTTTGCTGCTGGACCGCACTGTGACGGTCCAGTGGTTAGAGCATCCACCTCACAAGCGGTGGATTCTGGGATTGATCTTGGGGTCAAGTCATACAATGTACCTGTGACTTGAAAAGTGAAAGTTGTTACTTCCTCGCTTGGTGCTCAGCAAAGAAGATAGATCAAGGACTGGTTAGTCTTGTGTCAGTAAAATGTGACTGGGTGAAGTATCATCATGTCTGCCTACTGGGCGCTGTACTGGCTGGGCTGATCAGTGACTTTAAACCATACTTACTCAATTACATGGGAACGAACATTCTAGGCTCAGATATGACCTACTATGATGATTTAATGTATATAGCACTGCTCTAGATCAGGACTCTTCATGAATTGTTATTAACTGTTACGCTGCGGCGGGCCCGGTAGAGTGGCCGCAGTGTAGACTGCGGCGGGCCCGGGAGAGTGGCCCTGAACTTGTCGGTCTTCGCGTACCATTGTCTAAAATCGATATTTTCAAATTTACCATGCATGAAACCTAATACAAACCATACATATATTGTTAGCTAAGTCTGTCTTGATTTCCTGGATGTAAACTTCATACTCTGTCTCGGAATAACGAAGTCGGGAGGAAGAAATAAAAAAAAAATAATAATAAAAAATACCGCGATTTTCCATAAAACATTGTCAAGAAGCCGCTCAGAAAATATAAAATACTTACAGAAAACCCTTACAAAATATATGATTCTTTGGTATAGTTGAAGTACAGAAGCTCATTTTATATTTCCATAGTGCGGATTACCATGAAATCATCGCAACGAAGTTTATTTTTACATTTCTGTCGACCTGAACGTCACGTAATTCTTGGCGATTACAGAAAAAATGGCGTCTTCTCTAGATCAACTTGACCCAGTTGAAGGTCTCTGGCCAATGATCGCTTCGATGTTTAGGTCACGAGACCACGCTATCCAATCACGGAACCGATATCTCGGTCGTCTGGTAGCGTTACCAAGAGAAACGGGAAAAGACCTCTTGCCTATTTTCGATGTTATCGTCTGTTTGATTGGCCATCGGACGAATTCAAGGCTCTAATCAGAAACTATAAGGAATTCCCTTTCCAATGAGACGTCACACGCTACCAATGGCGGACGAAAAGTTGGAAAAGACCCGGGAGAAAGGCAGCTGAAAAACCAAGATTTTCCGCTGTAATTCTTCATAATTCGCCATTTCCGACCGCAATTATACCAAAAATACTGCAGTCTCTTCCAATAAATTTTATTTACGCTGACAATTTTATATATTTCGGCATAAAATGAAATCAAATAAACGTTGACCGAACCATTATGGACCAGCTGCTACGTGAGGCAAATCTTGACACGCATCTATGAATGATATTTTCGCTCATAAAACCCGGGTGTAATAGTGTAATACATCGTAAAAATGGGAACTTTTGCAGTGCACCGTAAAGAAGAAGTCAGCAGCGTAACAGTTAAAGTTAAAAAATAGTTGCTTCCTCACTTGTTTTCAGAGACGTGAATTGTGATGGCAAAGAAAAAGCCTATTGATTTTCACCTCTCGGCCAGTTTTGCAGGGCTCCCACTGACCCTATTTTTCCCTATATTTTCTGCTCTCCCCTATTTTTCTGTATATTTTCTCAAATTTGACCGATTTTGCCCTATTATTCCTATATTTTCAAGATTATTCATGCTTTTTCATGCAGCTCTGACCTTGTATTTAGTGTGATACATATACACGAATAGTTGGCTTATTTAAATTCTCCAAAACAACAACGCGACCGAGTCGGAAGTGTCCAAACTAAATTGTACTGTGTTTCTTCTTTACTAGAGGAGTGGACATGGTGGAGGCCATTGTCTTTTGTTGTTTTTGAGATCTGGCGTAAGCCAGAGGCTCTTTAGAATGCTGTAGGGAAATGGACAAAAGTGCAAACCGACTCACGGGATAGCCTTACGCTGCATGAAAGTAGTTCCACAGAGATGAGTTTTGGGGATCCTTAGTAGTTGAAAGGCTCTTGTACATGTATGTCTATATTTAGTCACTAATAGTCACTTGGCATATATTTGATCCCTTTATATCTGCATTAAATATTACTCTGTTCATTGTTTTCCCACAAAATATGAGATTAATACGCTCTAAAGTATGGCAGACTGGTATTGTCACTTTACCAAAGCTTGGACTCTGCTGAGAAAATTATACACTTTAGCTGGTTAGGTTTATATGTGAGAGATGCTCTACCATAGCAGCCAACCTGGCCACCATTGTCTCATTATCACCTTTGCAGGCCACTGTTTGCTTTTCTCACAAGAGCAAGCTGTAACATATCTTACAATCTTTTGCTATCTTGTACTCCACCAGTCAACCTGTGGGATATATCCAAAAAGTGTAATACATGTCTTGTCTTATCCTAACTTGTGACATAACCATCATCAACCTTGATGTCCAGCCCTTCTCACTCATAACACTAAATCAATCTCTATTTACCCCTAGGTATAATCTCTTATATACCCTTAGGTACCTGTATGTTCTGTACAAACTGACCTCAATCCCCTGTGGGTATTTAGGCCTAGACTTCATTCCACTGGCCCCTTTTTCCATCGAATTCTCAACAGGTCAGTTTGCAGTTTCAACGCAACACCAACAATGCCATGTTAAAGAAGGTATCATATTGCTTTCTTTATGCTGGTTAAATTAACATGGTGGTCATGGTGTTCATCTGAAATCCCGAACTGACGTATTGGAGGAATTATGTAAAGATATTATATTAAGATAAAGAGCAAAATTCAGCTATTTTGAGTCGAGGTTGGTTGAGCACCTACTGTAGTGTGTAATTGGACGGAAATTAATTGGGTAACACATGGTTAGCGTAACGTGTGCAGCCTCCCTCATTGTAGGACTACCATTCATTGTTCCCACAGATCAATTTCACATAAACTACGATAAAAGTAACTCCGAAAATGGAAGTCATTGTGATATATATTCTATATTTCGGCTTCCATTTTCGGAGTTACTTTTATCCTAGGACTGCCTTTCTTTGGTATGTTCAACTTCATTATGTCGGTACCTTTTAAGACGGGCCGTTCGCGCCATGAATCCAAACGTTTAATAAATTTAAACGTTTAACTTGCACCAACCAATCAGATGTCATGAATTGACATTTGGAAGACCTTTCCTGCCCAAAAGCAAACGTTTGCTGTTGTAACGTCCAATACTTTAGACGTTTACTGTCAAAAGGCAAACGTTTCCAGTAGTATATATTCGAGACTTTTAAACGTTTCCGGTTTAAGGGAAATCGTTACCGGTTGTGATCGTCCAGTCAGATTTTTCACTGGCAAAACGTTTCCGCTATATAGTCTGTTTGAACCAATCAAAATAACCCTTACAAATATTCGCGCATATTGTATTCCTCATGCCCACCGTGCATCATGTCCTGCGCCAAAGATATTCTCCAAAACCTTATTTGTAAGTACGGTTTTCATTGGTTAAAATACACTACATACCCGAAACGTTTGCCAGTGGAGATTTGCACGTGTTGGTGTAGATGTTGGAATACACGCGGCCCAAATAAAAAATCTGATTGGACGTTCACAACCGGAAACGTTCTCCTTTTAACCGGAAACCTTTAAAAGACCGAATTTTTCTTTTGACAGGAAATGTCTGAAGTCGCGAATTTACAACTGAGGCATCCGTGGGGTTCCCGGGTGTGAAAAGAAATAGGACCCCACCCGTGTGGTTACCGGGTGTGAAAAGGAATAGGATCCAACGTCGTGATATGACTGAAATATTGTTGAAAGCGACGCTAAATCATATCCACTCACCCTTTACAACTGGAAACGTTTGCTTTTTAACAGGAAAATGTCAGTTCATAACATGTTGGTTCAAGTTTAAACGTTTAAACTTTTTTAAGCTTTACAATTTTTAAACGTTTAAGAAGTTAAAACGTTTAAAGGATGCGTTTATGGCGCGAACAGCCCTTCATATACCTTGTCACAGGATGTAACTTGTGATTGCGTTTTAGCCACATACATTCGTGCCTGGTGCCACCTGTGCCTAACTTGAAATTAAATATATAATTGTGCGTTTATTTCATTACAAACTTATCCCCCAATAACCCAGCTACCAGATCTCATTAAAGCCCATAGGCTCTAGTTGGATAATAACACTGATCCTATGAGATTGTAATTAACAAGTAATTATCTCTGTTGGTGACTGAAATGCCCTGTTTTCTGGATTTTGCCCTATATTTTGTTTATTTATTTATTTTTATTAGCCCACCATCATCAGATGGTGGGCTGTTCAAATCACTTTTCGTCCGTGGTCCGTCGTCCGTCAGTCCGTCGTCCGTCAGTCAGTCAGTCAGTCAGTCCGTAAACAATTCTTGTTACCGCGATTTCTCAGGAACTACTGCATGGATCTTTTTCAAATTTGGTACACAGGTTCCCCTTGGGGTCTAGTTGTGCAAGAAACCTTTTCTGGTCCGATTCGAAAATCCAATATGGCCACCAGGCAGCCATCTTGGATTTCCCCATGAAACCTTGTTACCGCGATTTCTCCGGAACTACTGCATGGATCTTTTCCAAATTTGGTACACAGGTTCCCCTTGGGGTCTAGTTGTGCAAGAAACCTTTTCTGGTCCGATTCGAAAATCCAATATAGCCACCAGGCAGCCATCTTGGATTTTCCCATAAAACCTTGTTACCACGATTTCTCAGGAACTACTGCATGGATCTTTTTCAAATTTGGTACACAGGTTCCCCTTGGGGTCTAGTTGTGCAAGAAACCTTTTCTGGTCCGATTCGAAAATCCAATATGGCCACCAGGCAGCCATCTTGGATTTCCCCATAAAAGCTTGTTACCGCGATTTCTCAGGAACTACTGAATGGATCTTTTTCAAATTTGGTACACAGGTTCCCCTCGGGGTCTAGTTGCGCAAGAAACCTTTTCTGGTCCGATTCGAAAATACAATATGGCCACCAGGCAGCCATCTTGGATTTCCCCATGAAAACTTGTTACCGCGATTTCTCAGGAACTACTGCATGGATCTTTTTCAAATTTGGTACACAGGTTCCCCTTGGGGTCTAGTTGTGCAAGAAACCTTTTCTGGTCTGATTCGAAAATCCAATATGGCCACCAGGCAGCCATCTTGGATTTCCCCATGAAACATTGTTACCGCGATTTCTCGGGAACTACTGCATGGATCTTTCTCAAATTTGGTACACAGGTGCCACATGGGGTCTAGTTATGCCCCCCCTCTAACTAGAGGGGGGGCATATAGCGATCGCTTTGTCCGTCCGTCCGTCTGTCCGTCTGTCTGTCTGTCCGTCTGTCCGTCTGTCCGTCCGAATTTCTTGTCCGAGCAATATCTCGGTTAATATTTGATGGACAGGATTGAAACTTGCATGGAATGTGGCTAGTGCCTCGTAGATGTGCACCGTTGAGTTTTTTCCGAGTTCCGGTATAATTTTCAAGAGTTATGGCCCTTTTTCTGAAATCTCTGTGAATGGGACTTGTCCGGGCTGGATCTTGGTTAATATTGTATGGACAAGTATGAAATTTGCATGATATGTGTTCAGTGCCCCACAGTTGTGCAGCGTAAAGTTTCTTCACGTTTCGCTTATATTTTCAAGAGTTATGGCCCTTCGTTCCTGAATTCTCCGTGAATTGGGACTTGTCCGGGCTGGATTTCGGTTAATATTGTATGGACAATTATGAAATTTGCAGGATATGTTGTCAGTGCCCTGTAGTTGTGCAGCGTGAAGTTTCTCCGCGTTTCACATATATTTTCAAGAGTTATGGCCCTTTTTTCTTCAAATTTGTGTGAATTGGGACTTGTCCGGGCTGGATCTCGGTTAATATTGTATGGACAATTATGAAATTTGCAGGATATGTGGTCAGTGCCCTGTAGTTGTGCAGCGTGAAGTTTCTCCACATTTCGCGTATATTTTCAACAGTTATGGCCCTTTTTTCTTCAAATCTTTGAGACTTGTAGGGCTGGATCTCGGTTAATATTGTATGGACAAGTATGAAATTTGCATGATATGTGGTCAGTGACCCATTGGTGTGCAGCGTGAAGTTTCTCTGCTTTCGGTTATATTTTCAAGAGTTATGGCCCTTTGTTTATCAAAACTAAAGTGAATGGGATATATTCATTTGTCCAGGCTGGATCTCAGTCCATAACCGATTTGGACCAGAAAAATGGCTATATTATATATTATCCTACATTCCAAAGCAGACAACATAGGTCCTGAAGTTAAAGTATGAAGTTGCCCCAAAAAGAGTGAATTGGGTGCAAAATTCAAAGTTCACTGATCGCTTCATAATTTCACCACAATATACTCCCAAGGAATGTAGGTCTCATAACCAGGTCACATTTTCGGATTTGGCGAAAGCCCTGGCGACCATCTTGCATCGAAACATCGTATTATCACTTGTTGGCTGATACTTGGAATATGTATTATGTGAGGCATGGCAAAAAAAGTGACAGAAACAGAATTTGTATAATTATCCAAATTAGGCCTCCACCAACCAATAAACAACAGAACAATGGCGGGGCAGTGTCGGATTAAAGCGGAAGGGGGGGGCATACAATTGAGCAATCTCTGATTGCTTCCTTCCTGTGTTGAGCAAGATACCCTTTCTCGTCCGATTGAAAAAATCCAATATGGCCACCAGGCAGCCATCTTGGATTTCCACATGAAACTTAGTTATCGCCGTTTCTCAGTACCGCATGGATGTTTCTCAAATTTGGGTCTAGTTTTGCAAGATAGCTTTTTCGGTCCCAATCAAAAATCCAATATGGCCACCAGGCGGCCATCTTAGATTTCCCCATGAAATTTTATCATGATTTCTCAGGAAGTACTGCCTGGATCTTTCTTAAATTTGGTAGACAGGTTGCCCTTGTGGTCCAGTTGTGCAACATACCTTTCTGGTCCGATTCCTAAATCCAATATGTCCATCAGGCGGCCATCTTGGATTTCCCAATGAAACTTTGTTATCGCGATTTCTCAAGAACTACTGCATAGATCTTTATCAAATTTGGTACACAGGTTCCCCTTGTCGCCTAGTTGTGCAAGATACCTTTTCTGGTCCGATTCGAAAATCCAATATGGCCACCAGGCGCCCATCTTGGATTTCCCAATGAAACTTTGTTATCGTGATTTCTCAAGAAGTACTGCATGGATCCAATGAAACTTTGTTATCGTGATTTCTCAAGAAGTACTGCATGGATCTTCCTCAAATTTGGTACACAGATTCCCCTTGTGGCCCAGTTGTGCAAGATACCTTTTTTGGTCAGATTTGAAAATCCAATATGGTTGCCAGGTGACCATCTTGAATTTCCCCTTGAAACACTGTTATCTTGAATTCTCAGAAAATATTTCATGGATCTTTCTGAAATTTGGTACACAGGTCCCAGATGGGGCCTAGTTGTGCAAGATAAGCTTTATCGGTCCGATTCGAAAATCCAATTAATACGGTATTCCCGAGTTGTGACCTTGCATCACAAGAGTCGGTGGATCAAACGGTGGGGCATATTCTATATATTGACTATAGAGAATATCCATATCTTCACCTTCCATATCAAGGAGTTAAATAATTCAGAATTAAAATGTATTTAGTCCATGCAGTTGCAAGTGAACTGCCCCACCCTTTCGTCTGCTGGCGGATCAGCTACATGAGGGACGTCACTCTTGTGACACAATGTCACAACTCGACAACTGTAAACTACTGCATGTTTCGATCCATGGGAAATAATCAAGATTCAGACACTTTCAAATTCGAAGTTTCAACATTACTGCACCGACTGGATGCCTTCAGTATTAAGTATTGTACCATCTTACTATTTTCGAGCATGGTATCTTAAAAGAGATATCTCAAACTAGTCCAGTAAACAGAACAGAATTAGCATTCGTTCCAAATTATAAAATCTTAAGTATGCCAAAGTGTCAAAGAGATTTTTCTTCGCTTCCAGTACCAAATGATGACACGTGCAAAAAAATAAATAAAATAAAAATACTACAAAACGAAGACGAAGGATCCTCCGTACATGTACATTCACTTTCAGGCTAACTTTGCTCATTTCTCTTGTACTATAACAACCGGCATAAGTTCAGTTTCTAGAAATCTTGAAACTTCTGAAACTTAGAAAGATTATATCTTGGTGTTTTCCAGTGTCCCTTTTTCGATCTTTTTCGCTCAGATTCGAAATTCTGTAAACAAAGTTACAACTCAAATCGTCTTGGTAACAATGGGCAAAAAGATCCTCTTGTCATTAGCTTACAATTATCGGACAATGGTGGGCGCCAAGATCCTTCAGGATCTCTCGTTTATTTATTAGACTTTGAAATCGAATCAGGATGAGTGCAACAGGTGGCCAGCACCTATAGTAAAGCACTCTCCACATACATCAATACATTCATACATTCATACACACAAGTAACACATATATAAATATAAGAAGGAAAAAATAACTAAATAAAAATTAAAGACGAATTGATAAAAATTCAAGGATATATACACACAATTAAATTTAGGCATGCCGTTCTGCTGTAAAATATGAGATTGATCACAAGATTGATGTATAAATATTTGATCACAGCTTGGTGTTTCAAAATAAAAATGATGAAAACAATTAACAATAGGTATGGCTTGAGGGTATGTAGCAAGCACACAGCACTGATTACACCAGGCGACAGCGTGGACAGTGACATGTGCTGACCCACGAACAAGAATTCTCGGAATCGAACTTCTCGATAAATATATTAATATAATACCTCACTAATTGTGAACGATAAGCATTTAAGCTCAGAGGTACTACTGTATTTTCGTACGGCTTCAGGTTCCACGTATAAAACACTCGATTAAAGAACGAGTGGCGAAATGATTCAGATCTGAATTTGGGCATTTTCATTTTGTTATTTGGAGATTTAAATGAAACATATTTATTTGTATCGAGGTCGTAGTCTCCTTGCATACTTTGACCAAAAACACAGAATCATTAATTTCTCGCCTGTAGCTCAATGCTCAGTTTCAGCTCAGACAGTCTATCTTTATACGACATATCCCGGCTTTGGCAGTACCCTAACATATATTTAGTTGCTCTCCTTTGTACTCCTTCAATCTGAAGTAACGATTTCTTTGTACATACGGCCCATGACTGAGAGGAGTATTCTAGTGTGCTCCTAACAAGCGACATGTATAATAGACGCTTTGACTGGGCGGAACAAGATTGACCGCATGTCCTTTGTATAAGGCCAAGCATACGGTTTGCCTTATTTACAGATATATTGACATGAGGGTCCCAAGAAAAGTTAGAGGACACATGAACTCCAAGATCTCTAATACTATTAACAATGCCCATATTGGTGTCATTCATAGAGTATTTGAAACTAATTGAATTACGTTTCCTAGTAATTGACAAAATTTTGCATTTGTCATTATTGAAGGGCATATCCCATGTCAGACTCCAATCTACTAATTTATCAATATCACATTGGAGTTGAGCGCAATCGCTCAGCCCCTTAATTTCTCTGATACATTTAGTATCGTCAGCAAAAAGAGCAGTAATTGTTTTGGCCAATATATCCCTATATTTTGCCCTATATTTCGGCTTTGGGTCAGTGGGAGCCCTGGTTTTAGCCTAAAGGTATCGTCTGCTTGGTCCGTCCACCTGTCTGGCTCTTGTTCATGTATTGTTTCTCTTCACAGTGCCGTAGCTCTGACTAAGTTGTTACAGCATGCAATCAGCAAGAATGACGCGAGGTTACAACATATCAACGTACAGGGAGACGAGATCACACAGGCCACCAATGGTATCAGAACGAGATCTAAAGCTGGTCAAGGTAGGACAAGATAATATGATCAACATTGTGAATCATTCTAGAATGATTTAGTAAAGTTCACTTTATTGACAATGATCAAGTTCTGGTTTTACACAGACACACACACAATGCATCAGGTTCCGTTTTTACAAATTTATTCAATCATGTAATCATATTTGGCACAAGGTGCTTTTGAAAAAGTTGAAAGCCTGCAAAGAAATCAAATGCGGTTCATCCATTCAGATGAAGACACATGTCATGCATGTAGCTATGTCTGGACCAGTTATTGTCTCCGACCCCCAAAGATCTAGAGGGGGACTGTTGTACTGGGGTCTGTCCATGCATCTGTCTGTTTGACTTCTATTCTGGACAACAATTTCCAAAAATCTGAATGTATTCTTTTCAGATTTGGTATGTGAGATCTTTTTTCATACCGTTCCACTTATAGTTGGTGCCACCAGGGGGCCAAACTTTTGTAAATCTGAATGGATTCTTTCCAAATTTAGTTTGTGGGTATTAGCCTGTGGATTGTGCCACCTGGGTGCCAAGCTAAATTTTCCTTTCAGGACAAATTTGGTAATTGTGGGTATATCTCAATGGGGATTGCTTTCCATGCCTGGTACTGAACGTTTGGCTTCCATTCAAGCCAAATCACTATCCTCAACGTCGGGTGAATTCAACCGCTCGGGGTTTTCTCCCTTTAGTGCTAAAGAGTTCCTTTCTCAGGATGCGTGTTTTCATGTTAAAATAATCCCTTCAATGTCTGAAATTTTCAAAACATCTCACTATCATGTTTTGTTTACTCCCCAGCTCCAGAACAGTGGACGACCATTCCAGTATTGGTGAAGATTTACAAGTTACTGATCAATGAGCTCTCCTCGCAGATGGAGAATAACATGTCTACACAGGGATTAACAGGGGACGAAGACGAAGAAACGGTCAGTCAGTGTGGGGCTCTTGTTTGTTAGCGATCTCATCCAGTCAATCAAGGTCAAAATGTGAATAGCACTTAGTTCCTTGTGAACAAAATATTAAAGCAGTAAATTGAGCAATAACTCAATAACAGAGAAGACTAGGGCTAGTACATTGATCTTTTGTATAATTCTACTTTATGAGGGCTGAATTGTAGTCATATTTTTTTGTGAACACAATATCAATTTACAAATTGAAATGGAATCGTGATATCTGGCATGATGCTTGTCTGTTGAGCTTGATGAGTTCATGATATGGAGTGTATCCCACAAAATATTGGGGTTAGTTCCGTGTAGAGAGGACCGGATCACCTCTCTAATATGGAGGTAAAAAAGGCCATTTGTGCTCAACAAAGTCAAGAATATATCGAACTACGAGACATCCACCATAGATGACCGTGTACGTAAATATCCACATCGGATGGTATTAAAGAAACAAATTGTCATCCATCTAATTCGCATAATAATAGACGACCGGTTTTGTTCTCTATTGAAAATTTGACGATGCACACTTACTTGACGATAACAGTATATGTACATCGCCTGATGATTTTGGAGTGTTATGATGAAAAATCAAAATTTATTCAGCAAAATTTACCCATTTTACCTCCATCTTAGAGCGGTAGTTCTCTTTAACCTGTAGAATGTGAAACAGAATTCATCTGAAGGGCAACGATTTGTATTATATCTTACCTGATTTTAAGATTGTAAGAGATTCTTTTTTATCAAGCAGCTACTTTAGAAGATCTTTTTAGTCGGGTGAAAGAAGACTGTATCTTAGGTTATTTGAGAGAAATTGGTTTGTTGCATAAGTTTTAATGTGTTGGATTACTAAGGGCTGTTCCAGATAAACATATGTACCCCCCCCCCCCGGACGGCAAAGAAAAAAAAAGTATGTGGGTGGTTGTTGTCGTAAAAATATTGCTGATCTAGGTGGGTGTATCTTCAAATAAACCACTTCTCTGGGTGGTTGGATTCATTACTTGTAAAATGCTTCTGTGTGTGGGCCCTCAAATCCTTTTGAGGCATATAGTATTCATTATTTATGTATCTAGATAAACTTATTTTAATCCTCGAATCTTGTCCCGAGTTAGCGACCAACGTTTGTGGTCGTTGTTGTTGTTAACTGGCGCACTGTGACTCCACACAAAGGTGATCTTGAATACCTTGCTTTTTCATTGGACAGGCGTCCATGTCAAAGATATTTCATCCAATGAAATACCACGTTACGAAGATCTTTGTCAAGTGGCAGTGAATTCTCTATGAATGGAGATTGTTATTTGCGCTGAAAACTTATCTCACTTCCAGTCTTTGCATTTCTTGTTTCACATGAAATCATCTAGTAAGAATTTTGAATAACACAGTTCTCTCCCCTGCTAGTCACCTGACTGCTCACTTACCCATAATTCCTCCTTGTTTCCTACTGCTGTGGGTCAGGAAGTAAAATTGTCAGCTCCGTGAAAATTGCCTATTCCTAGCGAAATCACTAGCAGTTGGATTACCTCAGACGTCTGATATTCTTCAAGAAGTCCTTCGGATGCCATCCGCACGTGGGTGAGCGTATTGACCGACAAGAACCTGCTAGTTGCGACGGACAACACATCAGTCCTACATCAACAAGCAGGGGGGGACGAGATCTCCGCAATTACAAAGCCAAGCGGAAATCTTTTTCGGTCTGTGTTGGGACAACAACATATCAGTGTTGGCCAGGCACATCCCGGGAATTCTGAATGTCTTAGCGGATTCGCTTTCACGACGGAATCAGATAATTCCGACAGAGTGGCAACTTCACCCAGCCATACTAAAACAAATAGCTCATGTCTGGGAGATGCCACACATAGATCTGTTCGCCACTCGGCGCAACAATCTATTGCCCCTGTTCATGTCGCCGGTTCCGGATCCGTCGGCATATGCAGTGGACGCCCTATCGCAGGACTGGTCAAGGATGGTAGCATATGCGTTCCCTCCTCCAGCTATCCTAGCGAAGGTACTCCGGAAGATCCACGAACACACTTGTGTCGTTTATCTGATTGTTCCGTGGTGACCAGCAAGGCTGTGGTTCCCGGACTTACTGGATCTTCTGGTAGATGTACCAAGACAACTCCCGGTGTGGCACAATCTACTGCGCCAGCCCGGAACATCGATATTCCACAGCCAGCCAGGACTGTTTCACTACCACGTGTGCAAGTGCTCAAGGGACACTTCGCTCAGGCGGGATTTTCAACGGAAGTTGGGCGCCGAATGGCACAATCAATTTGACCGTTCTCTTCCGCTGTATACCAATCAAAGTGGGCAATCTTCGATCTTTGGTGTGGAGAGAGGGATATCAATCCATCCACAGCCACTATCCCTGAAGTAGCAGAGTTCTTATTACACCTGTTCCGGGATAAGGGCTTGGTACCCGCTACAGTCGAAGGGTATAGGGCTGCCATTGCTCAGCCTATTCTTCTGGGTACTGGGATTAATCCCTCGTCTGATCCAAATTTATCTGCACTAATCAAGTCATACAAGATAACTGGTCAGTCGGTTGTTCCGAAATTGCCTAAGTGGGACTTAGCCTTGGTACTTCGGCAATTAGGGAAGCCACCATTCGAGCCAATAGAGGCTATTGATCTCAAAATGTTATCATACAAAACTTCGTTTTTGTTGGCTCTTGCCTCGGCAGCTCGTGGGACTGGAGTAATGTAGTTCTCACAACGGTTCCTGAGTTTGTGGCTAAGAATCAAGCCCTCTACGATTCTATATCTCGAGAGTTCACAATTCCAGCCGTATCTGATTTCCTTTCGTCCGGTCTTGAATCAGACATGTTGATGTGTCCGGTTTCGTGCACTTGCGTGTTACCTGAATCGTACAGAGGAGATCAGAGCGGGTAGGAGGCGTTTGTTTATCCCTTTTGATCCCAAAGCCAAACAAGAAACTAGAGGTTCCGCTTTGACCCTTGAGTTGCCGCTCCGGCATGAAGCCTATGCTGGTTGTTTTTTTGGGCAAAAACATACGTCTCCCCCAACCTCCCACCTTGCCTTGAATGGGCACATAATTTAAGGGAAAGTGCTATAAAATGAATGTAGCAATAAGTATCTTAAACAAAGCTGCGTATCTAAAAATATTAATTACAAAGAAGCGATTTTCATTGTATATACATGTACAAGTAGATGAACGGTTGGACGGACATCGGACACGGATGAATGCATGCACACATACACTAAAACCTGATCAAATGCGGGGGCTATCCCAATGAAGCTTCCATCCAAGTTTGGTGAAATTCCATCCAATAGTTCTCAAGGTATCTTGCAGACAAAGCCTGTATATACATGTACAAGCAGATGGACGGACGGACGGACACCGGACGAATGCAGGCACACACACCAAAACCTAGTCAAATGAGGGGGCTATCCTAATGAAGCTTCCATCCAAGTTTGGTGAAATTCTGTTCAGTAGTTCTCCAGATATCTTGCAGACAAGCCCTGTATATACATGTACAAGTAGACGGACGGACGGACACCGGACATGGATGAATGCACGCACACACACCAAAACCTAATCAAATGAGGGGGCTATCCCACTATAGCTTCTATCCAAGGGGAGTGAGATTCCGTCCAGTAGTTCTCAAGATATCTTGCAGACAAGGCCTGTACATACATGTACAAGTAGATGGATGGACAGACGGACACCGGACACGGATGAATGCACGCACATACACCAAAAGTAATCAAATGAGGGGGCTATCCCAATGAAGCTTCCATCCAAGTTTGGTGAAATTCTGTCCAGTAGTTCTCCAGATATCTTGCAGACAAGCCCTGTATATACATGTACAAGTAGATGGACGGACGGACAGACACCGGACATGGACGAATGCACGCACACACACCAAAACATAATCAAATGAGGGGGGCTATCCCACTGAAGCTTCCATCCAAGTGTGGTGAAATTCCGTTCAGTAGTTCTCAAGATATCTTGCAGACAAGGCCTGTATATACATGTACAAGTAGATGGACGGACGGACCGGACACGGATGAACGCATGCACACAAACCAAAACCTAGTCAAATGAGGGGGCTATCCCAATGAAGCTTTCATCCAAGTTTGGTGAAATTCCATCTAGTAGTTCTCCAGATATCTTGCAGACAAGCCCTGTATATACATGTATAAGTAGATGGACGGACGGACGGACACCGGACACGGATGAATGAACCCACATACACCAAAACCTAATCAAATGAGGGGGCTATCCCAATGAAGCTTCCATCCAAGTTTGGTGAAATTCCATCCAGTAGTTCTCCAGATATCTTGCAGACAAGCCCTGTATATACATGTACAAGTAGATGGACGGACGGACGGACACCGGACATGGATGAATGCACGCACACACACCAAAATCTAATCAAATGAGGGGGCTATCCCACTAAAGCTTCCATCCAAGTGGGGTGAAATTCCGTCCAGTAGTTCTCAAGATATCTTGCAGACAAGGCCTGTATATACATGTACAAGTAGATGGACGGACGGACGGACACCGGACACGGATGAATGCACGCACATACACCAAAACCTAATCAAATGAGGGGGCTATCCCAATGAAGCTTCCATCCAAGTTTGGTGAAATTCCATCCAGTAGTTCTCAAGATATCTTGCAGACAAGGCAAGGGGACGGACTGACATCCATCCAGACATCCATCCAGACAGACAGACAGACAGCACAAACACTAGATGTCTCCCCCCAACATAGTTGGGGGAGACATAATAAGCAAAAATACTATCTCAAGTTGGCTCAAAAATACGATTCGGCTAGCGTACTCCACGGCTACGGATAGACAAGCCGCGCTTGTAAATGTTTTGGGTCACGAGATTAGGGCACTAGCGGCATCATGGCCTCTGTGGACTAACAGATCAGTGACTGACATTATGAGGGCGTGCTACTGGAGGTCAAACACAACATTTGCCTCTTTCTACCTCCGGGGCATGACGTTAGCATGTGACGACCTCTATTCCATCGGCCCACTTGTGACCGCACAGCGGGTGTCTGTGGGACCGAGGCCAGCAAGATAAAGTCCGGGCGTACAGTTTTTACCCTGCTTGCTGATGAGTGCATTTTCCTCTCGATCCCTTTCGGAAAAAGGGGGGGCGTATATGCGACTCGACCTTGAAGTCAGAGTAGCGACAGAGGTTCCCTGTGTACCATAGGCATACAGGTTACGGCTGTTGTATGATCTCATGGATCCTCTTTGAGGTAGAAGATCGGTGATTTCTACTCTGTACTAGTCATCTTGTTCATGGCATTTATCACTTACCACGGATTGTATCAGTTTGCCCGCCAACCTTTCTGTGGCATTCTATGCAAAGAGTGGAAGTGAGGTAAGTTTTCAGCGCAAATAACAAAAAAAATTCACAGGTAAATTTTCTGTTATTAAGCTAAAACTTACCACACTTCCAGTGATGCCCACCCACCTCCCCTCTGTGATACATCCAAACCATGTATCGCAGTGGAAACAAGAAGGAGGAATTATGGGTAAGTGAGCAGTCAGGTGACTAGCAGGGGAGAGAACTGTGTTATTCAAAATTCTTACTAGATGATTTCATGTGAAACAAAAAATGCAAAGACTGGAAGTGAGGTAATCTCTGTCCACTGAAAGCAGGTAACGATAAGTGCCCGTCTCACCGGAGAAAATGAAACTAACGAGAGTGGCGACAGTAGTTATCTCCCTTCGTCCCATAACCGCGGAGATGCAACCTGTAACCATCTCGGTCATCTATACGCGGTAAGACTGACCCTGGGATCATGTGTATCCATGTTCAGCCTACTTTCGGCAACTGCAGGAGGGAATTTCCATAAATCAATACCACGTGACTTCGTCAGCCAATCAGCTAAAATCTACCGACGTAACCCCAACGTAACTCGCCATTTTCGAGTCATGTGATGAACTACTTGTTCAAAATTTCAGATCCACCACACCTCTTGGATGATACGAAAGTTATACATACCTATATATTTTGTAAGCCCAGGAAATATCTGTTTCAGAAGTGGTATGAAAACCTGTAATTTATCAGATTTCTCGGGTCTGTTCTCCGCCGGATGAAGGCCGAACAGAATCTGGTAAAGTACTGGATGTCGCTCCGCGATAATGGAGACACACGATTCGCAAGCCATCTTATGGATGGTGAAGTGTACGCAAATGCGCAGAGATGGCTGAAGTCGACGTCGGGAACCCTCAGAAGCTTGCTTATGCAAGCTATTGTGATACCGATGACAGGTTTCCGAACGGTTGGGCCCCCAAGTCATCAATTAGATTTTCTCGCGTGTAGATGACGAACATGATTGCAAAGTTTTGTGAATGTTCACTGAAACTATTATTTATGAAACCAATAATTGATGATAGTTATAATATTTAACTACTGAATGACTTACTTAAAGTAAAATACTTTTAATGGACAGTTTTATTGAAATGAATTGATGGGGAGTGGTTGTTTTCTCAACTTTTTTTAAACTAGACCCAATTAAACAGACTTTTTTTATTAATCAATGATTCAAAATAGACAACTTTTGTACAGTTCATGTACACAGATCATATTCAAATATTTAAAATAAACATCATTAGTAGGCCTAAATAATTCGAGGTGAACACTGGCTGTGAACTGTTACAAAAACAGATGTATCCCTTTGATAGTTGGAAACAATAATATTTTTATGTAGTTTGCATCTGTTCATCCAGTCTGAACTACAATGTAGTGCAAATTCTGAAATATGCTTATATGTGTGTGTTTTGAATGAAAACTTGACATGCATAATCTTTTTTCTCCAACCTCAATCTTGCAAACTGTTACATATGTTTATCTGGAACAGCCCTAAGTTATTAAATTGAATACTTAGAATTTTGTTTCAGCATCGCTATTTAGCTGAAATATTGCTGAACGCATCGTTAAACCTGAATTCTCTCTTATCTGATATTGCTAGGCATAATTTTCTTGTTGTTTGATCCAATCTTAGGCCATCATTAAAAATACATTTTTTGGGCGTACGCCTACCTACCCACTAAAATACTCCCTACCCAAAACTTTGAATTGGCCTACGTGTCGAGAGCTTTTTTTTTTTTTAATTTCATGCTAAAATCATAGCTATTTCCTGTAAATGTGAGTTACTTTACGCCCAACAAACTAACTTTCAAGGATGGCCTTACTATGGTTGTTGTATTACAGGAGTTAGATGATGACGACGATGATAATGAGGCTGATGACGGGGAAGTATATACAGGAGGACAGTCTCTATCCAGTCTCCTTGAGGAGTTCACAGATGATTACAGAAGTAAGATCATTATTTACTTCCTCAATACAGGGTTCCCACTGTGTATGAAAATCCTGGAAAGTCAGGGAATTTGAAAATTGATTTTCCAGGCTTAGAAAGTCATCGAATTTTGACTCTGGTCATGAATTCTGGCCTCATTGGTTAGAATAACTGTCCCTTTCTTTTCTTTGAATTTATTGAATTTCTTTACTCCTTGCTAAGTCTTTGCGTATGATACAGCGGTCATGAGAAAGTCATGGAATTGCCCATCAAAGGTCTGGAAAGTCATGGAATTGTCCATCAAAGGTCAGTGGAAGTCATGGAATTGTCCATCAAGGGCCATGGAAAGTCATAGAATTTGTCCATCAAAGATCATGGAAAGTCATGGAATTGCCTATCAAAGGTCCTAGAAATTCATGGAATTGTCCTTCAAAGGTCCTGGAAAGTCATGGAATTTGTCCATTAAAGGTCATGGAATTGTCCATCAAAGGTAATGTAAAGTCATGAAATTGTTTATCAAAGATCATGGAATTGTCCATCAAAGGTCATGGAAAGTCATTGAATTGTCCATCAAAGGTCATGTAAATTCGTGAAATTGTTCATCACAGTTCATGAAATTGTCCATCAAAGGTCATGGAATTGTCCATCAAGGGCCATGGAAAGTCATAGAATTTGTCCATCAAAGATCATGGAAAGTCATGGAATTGCCTATCAAAGGTCCTAGAAATTCATGGAATTGTCCTTCAAAGGTCCTGGAAAGTCATGGAATTTGTCCATTAAAGGTCATGGAATTGTCCATCAAAGGTAATGTAAAGTCATGAAATTGTTTATCAAAGATCATGGAATTGTCCATCAAAGGTCATGGAAAGTCATTGAATTGTCCATCAAAGGTCATGTAAATTCGTGAAATTGTTCATCACAGTTCATGAAATTGTCCATCAAAGGTCATGGAATTGTCCATCAGATGTCATGGATAGTCATGGAATTGTCTATCAAAAAAGTCATGGAATTTCACTCCTCTGATAGTTGAGGAACCCCGAAATAGGATTCAAAACTATGCTTCTTCCAAACATGTCAAACAGAACCAAACTTATTTTTTAGAAAATAGGAATTTGTTATGAGGTTGCACCATGATCAGTCCTCGCCATGAGCAAAATGGTGGGAGAGTGCCAGATCGCTCTCCTTAATCTGGATGGTCGAGTGATCGCTCATCTAGAAATCGCTCTCCTGGGATGTTTGGGGCGAGTGATTGCTCACCTAAGGCGAGCAGTGTTATTTTAGCAGACAATTTGGTATTCCTTTGAATCTTGCAATAAATAAGACAATACATAAAATACTCCACACGAGTGTTTGATTTATATTTGATCCAAGTCACAATTAATACATACTTATTTTCAAGTCACATGTCAGACTACTCACTCAGGAAGACAGTTTCAGACTAACAGTACCGATACAGTATGTGTGAATTGTTTCCAGCCTGCCATGTCAGTCGGACTCGCTCTCTGTTTCAGGTAACCGATATGTAACTGAACCGCCGTGCCCCAGATTTTGAAAGTTTTCAGTTCTACCCGGTTCCCTTTAAGTTGTTTTGTACTGCCGGTATGACTCTCTTCTGCCATGGTAATGCCAACAATGATGTGGAAAACGTCAATGAAACGCAAGAAGGTATACAAACATCGCAAGTCAAGGAAAACCGCCAACTGACCGCAAAACTGACGATCTTCAAATTAATCCTCATCTATCCCACAGTGCATCGCTGGGCATACGGTCGTGTATGTCGCGCGGTGAACCGTGGGATAGATCAGGATGTAAATTGGAGATCACCAGTCTTGCCAACTGACGACTGTTAGTGTTACCAGGTTACGAGCCGGTGACGTCGCGTTGTTCTACTGCGCATGACGGTTGTCTTACTTCTGCTTCCTTTGCAAATCGAAACCGCAACCACGAAAACCAGTGAAAGGTGACGAAAATACTGCCGATATAGACTGAAGAAATAAATATTTTTCTCTCGGATTTGGAGGAGCGATGAATCGCTCGCTTTGCGACCTCTGGGCGTGTGTGGAGGAGAAGGGGAGCGATCGCTCGCCTTTCATGGCGAGGACTGATGATAGAGGGCTGGAGAGTTCCTCTTGTATGAGAATTGCCTGATTTTTGTAATGTCCAGCTACTGTATTTTTCAATGAACAGTGCAGACTAACGTTCTCTCGGAAGATGTTGAGTGATTGAAAGATGAGCGATTGGAAGATGTTAGATGATCGGAATGCATCTTTATCTCGGCCTATAACATGGAATAAATTTCACTAATTTGAAAATGAATCTATCGGTAATCAGAATGATTTTGTCGAGTACTCTTAGTTTGTGTTATATTCTGGTCTCATTGGTTAGAATAACTGCCCCTTTCTTTTCTTTCAATTTATTGACTTTTATTACACCTTGTTAAGTCCTTGCTTATGATATGGCAGTCAGATCCGACATTCATCAGTAAACTCTCTTCCATAAAAAACAATTTGTACAAATAATCTGAATTGTCCATCAAAGGTCCTGGAAAGTCATGGAATTTGTCCATTAAAGGTCATGGAATGTCATGGAATTGTTCATCAAAGGTAATGTAAAGTAATGAAATTGTTCATCAAAGGTCATGGAATTGTCCATCAAAGGTCATGGAAAGTCATGGAATTGTCCATCAAAGGTCATGGAATTGTCCATCAATGGGTCATGGAATTGCCCATCAAGGTCATGAAAAATCATGGAATTGTCCATCAATAGGTCATGGAAAAGTCATGGAATTGTCCATCAAAGGTCATGGAAAGTCCTGGAATTGACCATCGAAGGTCATGGGAAGTCATGGAATTGTCCATCAAAGGTCATGGAAAGTCATGGAATTTGTCCATCAAAGATCATGGAAAGTCATGGAGTTGTCCATCAAAGATAATGTAAAGTCATGAAATTGTTCATCAATCAGGTAATGGAACAAGGTACATGTAGTGCAGCTGCTGTCATGTTTTCCAGAGAATGTCAGAAATGTGATTTCAACGCACATGATATTAAAAATTGAGGTCACAGAAAAACTTTCACCATAGTTGGTCTCAACTACTAAATAACTTTAATCGAAATATGTTATTTGCTGAAAATTTTCTAAATGACGCTACTACCTCTTTAACTATACTTTGTGTTCAGATATAGGATTAACAGAAGATGAGGGTGAGGAGGACGATCCTGATGCACTCAATGACCCCATCTACCAGATTGATCTGCAGGTCAGTTAATGAAGTGTCATGAAATGAGTACTGTGAAGTTCCTGTCGATATTGGTGTGTGATACTGGTACTGCTCTTGTCTCAAAGCATTATGGGAAAATAAAAATAGTGTAATGCGGACATCCAGAGATCATAATCTTGAGCTAAAAGAGGCGTAAAACGACCTCATTGTCAGGCCTTCAATTATGTCCTATATTTTTTTAGTTGTCCTATATCTTCCTATATTTCTGAAAAATGTCCTATATTTCCTATATTTTTGCCCCGAGTCTCTTTCAAATTATTAAATTACTTGGTTTTTACCCCTCGGGCAAATTTTGCCTGAAGAGTATTGTCGTCTTCTGTCTGTCTGTCTGTCTGTCAGTCTGTGGACATGATATCTCAAGAAGAATTATAGCCCGGCATTGTAAATTCATACCACATACACATCGGGTGAAGGGTCAGAAGCCTATTGAAAATGACTGACCTTGCTCTATTTTATCAAGGTCAAATTCTAGTATTTGCTATATTTTTTTGAAGGATTAAAGCTAGGGTCTCCAAATTTATATTATATATGCAACTGGTGATTGACTAGAAGCCTATCCCAGTTGACTGACCTTGACCTATTTTTTAAAGGTCATTTATTGTTTATTATGATATAACATAAAGAAATAAAGCTAGGCTTTCCATATTAATACTATGTATACATCTGGTGAAGGTCCAGAGGTGTGGTGACTGAGCAGCCATGTTTGTTTATATTGCAAACTGATTTCATCCAGGTCAGTTAGTGCAGGTTGATATGTGTTTTCATCCCAACGGCACGTGACCGCTGTCAACCAATGGCTTGCCTAGAATCTTTTGAGAGTAGAAATAAAGTGCGATACAGAAGAACTGCATTATATTTCTTTAATAATATTAATAACGTTGTTGTGTTATTCTATAATTGCAGGCCTATCTGACGGAGTTTCTACAGAGTCTATCCCAGCTGCCGTGTTATAACATGTTCAGTGTACACCACACGGACAAGGAGAGACAAGTCCTTCAAGCGATCGGAATACAGTCATGATGGCTGGCTGTTCACCTAGTCTATTGGATGACGACTGACATAACCTGGTGAACGAGACAATAATCTTGTGAATGAGACAATAATCTTGTGAACGAGTCAGTAATCTGCTGAACATGACAATAATCTTGTCAATGAATCAATAACCTGGTGAACAAGACAGTAACCTGGTGAAGGTTGTTGTTGACGTTGGTTCATTGACTGCATGTCTCCCGGTGTATTTTTTAAAAGCAAAGTTTTTAATGGGTGTACAAATTCATTTGTGAGGATTCCAGTCTTTTGAAGATGTAAAAAAGGTCACCATTCATGTCCTGTATTTTTCTTCATGACCATTGTTAATTTGTCCTATGTATTTATGAAGTATTTTAGTTGATTTTAGTTCCCTGATAGTATGTTCACTAAACTTTACAGCATTTCAACTTTAAGTTGTTAAGTACTCAGTGATATTTTGTCAAGTCCTTTTATACACAGTGGTTTCATGGCCAGTTATTTTATGTTCACTCGTTGCATGTTTGATAAGTTGCAGAATTCTAACTGCAGGTCAGGTTATAAATAACTGACCACCACCAGGTCACAATTCTGTCATTAATTGTCATCTGATCAACCAGTTGATAAATAATCGTTCAATTAACTAAAAAAACGTGGCATTGGTTGATAATTAGTGAGAGGACGGTTAGTATTGATTTTCAGCGAGATCATGTACAATCCAATATGGCTGCTGTGTTGCTGCCATCTTGAAATCTGATCAGTAACATGCAGGGGTGTGTGAATCTTCATAGAATTAGCTGATTTCAGGGATTTCTCCCAGAACCTTTCAATTTGGAAGTCCTTCAACTAAATCTTTCAAACAACAATATCTTTGATAGGGGGTAAAAAATCTCTCCCCTGAACTTGAGAAATAATGAACTGATATCAGTTTTGTTTTGCAGTGAGGTGTGTGAGCCAAAATATGGCCACTCCTATAATGTTGGATTTTCTGCCACAAGAAACAATCACTGCATCGTCGGATATCTTCCAATTTCCAAGTTCCTAAAATGGTCAATTCAAACTTACAAAAATAAATCCAGAATTTTCATTGGTTTCTGGAGTAATTGGAGGAAAATCCAGCCAATCAGGATGGAGTTACTGTAAAAGTTCATTAAATGACCGACTTGAACCTGGACATCTGCTATTGATTTTCAAAAAAAAAATGGTCAGTTAAGGGTGGAATGCAAATTTTTGCATATTTTTGTTTTATATCCTTCATGGGCTAGTGAAGGATAGCTATCCCCTTAGAGGCAGTTTTTGCACCCCCATGACAATTTGTCGTCTGTATCAATAAATATACAAGATAACCATAATAAACTATATATTTTATGAAAGCATACATCGTAGGGATTCCAACTATATGATTTGTATAACTGATGCTGCTACTGTGTAGAAAATATTCCAATTTTAAAAAATTTAAATGAAAACAATAGCGTCCATTTTTCAATTGAAATTTCATGAAAACTGTTGGTCTTGTTTCAACTTTGATGGTATACCTTGGTAGGAGACAATTCGAACTAGTAAACTTTATCTCATTTTTTAAAATTTTTGCCTGGTTTTGTTTTTATAACTATTTTACTAAAATAAATTGAAAAAAATGTACCTTTTTACGGTCGTTTGTCTTAAAAGTTGGATAATTAAAAAACGAAGCCGAACTTACAAAAAGTGAGATAAAGTTTTCTAGATCACCTTATAAGTAACAAGCATGCCAAATTTCAAAAGCGTAGCATGGATACTTTTCGAGAAATAAACGTTTGAATTTGGGATTTTGTACAAAAATGAAAGGCTAGAAATCGGGCAAAATGTGTCCAGCTATACATCTGATGAATTAATCCCTATTTTTTGCTTGAATTCTATTGTCAAATACATTTTTAATCTGTCTAATGGGACCTACTCGAATTCCTGTTTATTCTGGATAACTATTACAGTAAGTTTCTTTCATCAAGTCGGTTTAAAGTCCAATTTAAACTTAAAAAACCTGCTAAACTTGTTCACACCTGTGTAGATTACTTCACGGCGGGTGTCTGAGTGAAGTGTCACTGTCATAATTAGAAACAAAAATAAGGATGTTTGCATGGTTTTCATCAGAAGGGGGTACATTAATGTGAATAAGTAGGACTAATAGATAATTAGCTTACCATAATACTGCGGAAGACAAGCTAAGGCAATCTGTTTAATTGTTCCAGGGCCTCGGAAACTAAATTTTTAATCCTAATATTGAAGCACTCTATTTATAATTTTTATTTCATTTTTCACCAAATGTTAGAGGAAATAGTGAATATTTGAATGAAGAAATAAAAAAAAAATGTCCAATTTTGACCCTCTAAGGGGATAGCTATCCTTAATGAAGGAATTATCAGCCTATCTACTCAGTTTGGTTTTATTTGAAGTAATTTGTCTCCTTGAAGCTTTAGAGATGTACTCCAAAGCTGATACAGTATTACGCTGATAAACCGCTTGTATCACTGACGTCCCTACTCTCCTTGTTCCCCCGCTGATTCACATCGCATATTTCGCACCTCTTGGCCATAAGGGGGTGCTATGCACATGGCCAACCACCGATGACCAATGAATATCACTCTTACGGAAGAGTCTTGGTCCACTTTGTTTATCCCGGCAACCAACATCCGGGCATCCGCCACCTTCTCTCTCAGTGGGTGAGAGGTCTTTTTGCCAGTCACCATTAAATGTTTCCATCAAATGACGGTGCTAAGCTGCCAAGATTAGTCTCTCGGTAACAGTAATAAACACAGCAAATATTATAAAAATTCTGTTTCAGTCATTTTTTTCGGCATGCCTCGCATAATACATATTCCAAGTATCGACCAACAAGTAATAATACAATGTTTTGATGCAAGATGGTCGCCAGGGCTTTCGCCAAATCCGAAAATGTGACCTGGTTATGAGACCTACATTCCTTGGGAGTATATTGTGGTGAAATTATGAAGCGATCAGCGAACTTTGAATTTTGCACCTACTTCACTCTTTTTGGGGCAATTTCATACTTCAGGACCTATGTGGTCTGCTTTGGAATGTAGAATAACAATTTTATAGCCATTTTCCCAGTCCAAATTGGTTATGGACTGAGATCCAGCCTGAACAAAATAAATATATCCCATTCACTTAGGTTTGATGAACAAAGGGCCATAACTCGTGAAAATATAACAGAAAGCAGAGAAACTTCACACTGCACAACTACTGACCACATATCATGCAAATTCCTTACTTGTCCATACAAAATTAACTGTGATCCAGCCCGCACAAGTCCCAATTCACAAAGATTTCAAGAACAAAGGGCCATAACTCTTGAAAATATACGCGAAATGCGGGGAAACGAGGTCATTTCTAATTGCAAATTTTTTGATAATCTGTATATTTGTGACTCGACTGCTTGGTGTTCCTGACATTTTGGTTCAAATTGAATACATTATGAATGTACCCAGTGCCGAGGGGTTTTTTGATGCGCAGCTTCGTATTGAAAAATGCTTTGCAAATCAGAATTCAGCTGGGCTTGGGTTACCACATTTTTAAAAGCTTCTAGAAGACAAAATACTTCAAATTAAATCAAGCGAAGTATATTCACCAATATTTTTATCATTATTCAACCAATATAAAATATAAAACTGAATATCTAAAAGACTTTGCATTTCACCTGTAATTTGTGCAGTAGAGTAGACCATTCATTGTATGGTCACATGTATTCTGTTCACTGATTGAGGTTACATTCATTGTTCACTGATGTTCAGTGACAATATCTGTTGTGGTATGTTCCACGTGATTCAAGTAAATTTGTTTAGACTGGATTACCTCCCCTGCTATCAAAGCCGTACACAGTAGCCACTGACATTTTGAATTTAAGGCAATTCTCTTATTAACTCTCATTACAAGATGGGAGTTCAAATCAGGAATAAACCAGATACTGTAAAACACCGACACCCAAATTTTAATCTGCGATAATCTAATTCAGTCCCTCTATCAAAGAAAAGAAAAATCACCCCAATTTTTGAGACACAATTCAAACGGCTGTTCCAATAAATTGGATTGCTCTCTGAACTCAAACTAATGGATTATCTGCATGATTTTGGACCATTTTGTCAACTTCTCGTTCTAATAAATTTGATCACCCCCAGATTTCACGGTGGGGAAATTTCAATTCCTGTGATTGTTTTATTGGAGGGATTACTCTACAAATAGCTAGTACAGAACATTCGGATCACAGTGCGGGGTGCAAATACCGACTGCCGAAAAAGCGTCGTATCCTCTCTAGATTTAGACACAATTTGACAATGGAATCATGGTCAGGATGGTAGACGCCATCTGTCCTTTGTATTGGAAAGGAAGGGGAGATAACCAGTCTAGTCAATTGTCCCTCTTTTGCATATCCCAAGTGCAAAGTCAGATCACTACGTAAATGTGTATCAATATTCATCGTTGTCCACGCCCATGCTGAATTCCTCCATACTCAAAGGTCACTAAATATTTTTGAGGTTACCGAGTATCTTTGCAGTGATGAAGACCCGCTTTTGTAAAATCTCCTATTGATTCCATCTTGACATGTATGGTGATTCTAGCAAATGGCAAATCTGTATGAAATATAAATGCAAAGCTCTTAGAGCCGCTCATCATTTCATATATGGCATGTTGCTCTAGTTAGAAATAATAATGCCACTTGGATTTGTTCAGAGGGGTTTTCTGGTGCATCTACATGATTGTACTTGCAATTATCATACATTTTAATTACTTTTCCCAACTTTTATCATTACAGCTTTAATACTCTTGGGACGTTTATTGAGGACTAAAATTCATTTTGTGGCATTTTGATTCAATTTCTTCATGAAGTTTTCCTTTTGATTTTTGTACAAGGGCAGTACCCTGAAAGCATTCAGCTTCCGGGGATTGACCTGGAATGTCGTCGTGCA
The DNA here is from genome assembly GCA_036873755.1 of Hanleya hanleyi. NCBI lineage: Eukaryota > Metazoa > Mollusca > Polyplacophora > Lepidopleurida > Hanleyidae > Hanleya > Hanleya hanleyi. The sequence continues at coordinate 63,437 of JAVTVY010032914.1, forward strand.
CACCGCAGGTCATGGTAAGAATAAGCCTCGGCTTCTCGGAGAGCTTGTCGTAAGAGGCGACTAACTGGGGCACCTGTGAGGTTTCCGGGTGTGAAAAGGAATAGGACCCCACCCGTGTGGTTCTCGGGTGTGAAAAGGAATAGGACCCAACGTCATGATATGACTGAAATATAGTTGAAAGCGACGTTAAATCATATTCACTCACTCACTCGCCCAGTATTTGTACAGTTTTACGTGTAGATAAGGGGGTCTGTTACTTCCAATTTGTCTCCAATCTATCAGTCAGTGAACTTGTCTAAGTGATCACTGTATCTCCTACTGAAGTGATTCTCAGTTTGGAGAGATTTTAGAACTTTTTAATTCTAATTATACATTGGATTTGTGTTCTTTTAACAAAGTTAAAATCAAATTTGTTTTTTTAAATTTTCATCAGTTTCACTCGTTTTGTAAACCCTGCATGCACTCAAGTTAATTCTTTACATTAGACTAGATAGAATGCATTGGCCATTGCCTGCCTGCTTATAACCAGTGATGTGACGTAGTTGCGCAGCAAGATCGGAATGTGTCCTGTTCGCGCAGATTAAAAAACAAAAAAAAGATAGTGATGCATCATGGAAGATCAGCTGATGCTAGAATTCAAATACTCAGCCTATGAAATGTACATAATTAGTCTCACCCATGATCTCCCGTGTGGCTGCTGCATTTTGTCCTGCGCGCATAGGGACTGTGCAGGAGTCCAGTGGTGTAGGCTGTGTGACAAGTGCCAATGCCATCTAGCTAGTCAAGTTAATGATGTACACTTCTAGTTCATTCATTTCTCGTATTATGGAACTGAAATATTGAATTTATGTACAAAATGGTATAACATGGAAAGTACAATAGTATTTTGAGTAAAAATATGTCAACTGCCGTTCGTTTGATGACTTGTAAAGTTAAGTGAACCGCTTTCTCTCTTTTGTGACATCGCTGCGCTCCCTTGTTCAATCTTAATAAATTAATATCTTATTCCCATAATAAATTCTTCTCCAGTTTATATGTAGCTGTAAGATCTTGCTGTCTTCCCTTAACATGAGCATTCAACAATCAGGACTGGACATCCCTTTTACTTTGATTGAAGGGACTGTTGAAGAGACAGGCTGATGAGGTCCCAACAATGTCTTCTGTTATTTTATGTCTCCAACAACAAGTCGTCCAATTACTTTGTGTGATCTAGCTATTAAATAATTTCTGAGATGGGGTCTCAGAATGAATGAATTGATGAAATATCCTGAAGCGACATATTAAGGTTTTCCCTGGTTTTATCGCTGCATGAGATAATCTGGTACTCGGGTCTTGCAGCACCTCTGTTTGGGGAAGTTCGTCATGTAAGGATCTTTAAACCGGGAACACCGTATGCAATACAGCTTGTCAGGTAGCTTTTCCGGTTTTAACAAGGTTCCCTACATGTAGTCACCTGTTGTGTTTTCCTTACATGACGAAGAGGCCTCTTTTTGAGAATACTGAAGGTCCAATGTGTGAGTTGGACAGAACTGCCTCTATAATATCACTGTTGTACGGTAATCCCTCTAATAATTCAACCCCTTATCAAAATTAACTGCCAATTTGAGTCAAATTTCGTCACCCTCGAAAATCATTGGAATAATAAAGAAATGATGGATTATATGCCTGATTTTGTCAACTACGGTAATTCCCCTAATAATTCAATCACAGGAAGTTCACTTTTCAACTCTGTTATTCATACAAAGAGAGAAAGTAACATTCCCATCCATCATTCAAATTGAAGAAAAGTCATATAATGACAAAATGTGACAATTTGTAGCTGGTGCCATGGAGTATATTGCCAGATTCATGCTATTTTTGCTGCACTGCCTGTGATCGAATTATTAGGGGAATCACCGTAATTGTTCTAATAAATTTGTTCGCCCCCAGATGTTATGGTGGGAAATTTCACTTCCTCTGATTTACTTATTGCTACAATAATGCCTCTAATAATTCAATCACAGGAAGTGAAATTTTCCACCATAAAGTCGGGGATGATCAAATTTATTAGAACAGGAAGTTGACAAAATGCCAAATGGTTAAAAATCATGCAGCTAATCCAAAAATACCATTGTCATTTTAATGATTCTAGATTGTGATCAAATTTATTAGAACAGCTGATTGAATTTGTCCACAAACTTGGGGTTGGGTCAGTTTTCATAGGGTGCTGGAAATATTAGAGGAAGTACCATAAGGGGCCTTGTATAGTTCATCAACAAATGAATTTTGTAATGATACAATCATTGTCCACAAAATGTGAATGTATATCGTGTACTGTAAATATTCTATGCTATGCAATACTATTGTCGCTAGCTGTATGCAAGCTAAACATTGTACCCTTGCATTTTTGGAATCTCTTGTACATTTGTGCTGAAGTTGTAAAGTGCCTTCAGTGTTGTACGATGTATATATTTCAGGAAAAATGGTGTCCTGTATGGCCATCTTTTGACGTTTCATTGCAGACACTACGGTGCTCCTACTTCCGTACCCTAGTAAAATTTGGTCACCCCGAACTTCAGAGACAAAATTCAATTCACTGTTCAAATAAATTTGATAACCCTCTATAATCATTGAAATAATGGATTATCTGTGTGATTTTCGACCATTTTGTCAACTTCCTGTTCTAATAAATTTGATCACCCCCAGATTTTATGGTGGGAAATTTTACTTCCTGTAATTGAATTATTAGAGGGATTACCATAGTTAACATTTCTGAGCACTCAAGTATACACTTAATAACAAGTCAGTCGTATCAGGCTGAGTAATTACAGGATAATTGAGGTTTAAAGGTGAAATGCAAAGGTATTCAAATTCTCCTTTTCACATTTTATATAGGTTGAATAATGATAGAAATACAATGTACCAGTCTATCTACTTCACTTGGTTTAATTTGAATTATCTTGTCTGCTAGAATCTTTTTAAAAGTTGGTACCCCCAGCACAGCTGAATTCAGATTTGCAAAACATCATCGCTTATCTTTTCTTTATTGACGCCCGGCCAGATGGTCTGATGTGACGTCACAAACGAACATCAAACAAGGGCAGATAAGCTATGCGGATTTCATTTCTGAAATCGGCCGGGCTTGAGATGCCAACTTTGAAGCACTTTTCAAAAGCTACCAGGAGACAAAATACTTCAAATAAAACCAAACTGAGTATTTGGGCTGATATTTCCATCATTAAGTAGCCCGCGAAGAATATAAATAGGGCAATATGAAAACCTTTGCATTTCACCTTTAAACTAAGTTTTATTTCCAGGCGTGCAAGTGCCTCCTATATTTCCTACATTTTCCTATATTTTTGAGTCATTCCTATATTTTCTTATATTTTACTCAAAACCCGATACATTTCCTATATTTTGACTTTTTCTCATGAAAACTTTCACCATTGCTCTGAAACGAGTCAAATTGGCATGAAAGAATGTATTTTTAAAAATGAATTTCACCTCCATTCGCTTGGCAAATATTGAAACATCCTCAAACACCAGAAAATTACCAAGTTTGGAACATATAATGTAGTGGTGACCTGTCTTACACTCCTTTATTAACTAAATTTTATTCAGAAAATTCCAAAATTTCTCCTATATTTTTGCAAATTTTCTCCTATATTTTCAGTGTGAGCCACTTGCAGGCCTGTATTTCTTTTAAACTATGTTAATGAAATGCATTCAGTACTTGCTGAACCATACATGTATACGATATGGAACTGGTGTAACATGTAGTTCTTATGAGATTGAGTATGGTTTTGAATCATAAAACGAATAATTATTCTATGATAAACTTTAAAAGTATAATGAATACACTAAATACAGATCTTGGTTTAATTGATGGGGCACATAAACCCTTTATCTCCGGCTACAGTAAATTATGAGCCATTTACTGTCGGAGCATTTTTGTAGAATTTAACTTTACAAGACAAACCTGCTCAAGATATGTCCATGTAGGATACAAAATACCCACATTCAGTGCATTAGTATTGTTACTTCACACTGTAGGAGATACCCAGGTTTTGCTTTAAGCAATATTACGATTATTGCAAGATTACGAATATTAAATCTAAATCTGGGGCATATTTTGAAGGCCTTGGGCTCTTGTAACATCTAGCGACAGTAGTTTGAATACGTAGTTCCCGTAGTGAACTAACTTGCGTGTTCAACGTTTCTGTACCAATACAGACTTTCGAGATGAAGAGTATTAACTTCTGTGCCTCTGTTTGAATATCGGGTCAGCCTAAGCCAGTATGTACCCGTCAGTGTAAAGTACGGTAACCATTAATTCACTGAATGCACATCACTTTATAAACAATACATTACTTGAACCACTTATTTCAGCCAGAGACAGTCATATTTACCCATTCAATTAAACCAATATCTGTGTGGGGTATTCATAATACTTGTAAAGTTTACCTTAGTTTTAGGACTCCGATAACACTACTCACTGTTGAAACAGGTAGTTCTTTTGACTCCGTATTTTATGTAATATGTTTGTTATCCTGTAATTACTGAACAAAATGTGGCTCAAAAACATATCTGCGACCATATGTTGTACATGATACTTATAGTTGCTGCAGTTTATCCCTGCACTGGATATATTTTGCTACCAAAAATTGCCTGCTTATTACTATGAAATAAAAGTACAAAATTATGATGAAATTCTTGTTTGTATTTTATCAATGAACAACAGAAGAACAAATTTTGTGGTTTGGTACAGGTTATTTTTCTATAAGATTCATATTTACAATGTAAAGTACCGTACATGGAATTTCAAACTCGCTGGTGTCACGCTGGGTGAAGAGACATCTGCACTGGTAATAGCATTCACTTCCATGCTCAAGGAGAAGATTGTTCACACTAGCGCCAAAACAAACAGACGTTTTCCCCAGCTCTGGTAAAAGAGAAAGTGGCATTTTGGTGGTGGTGCAGTTGAAATAATAAAATAAAATTTCCTAAAAATAATTGTTTTAATATAATGGGAAGAAAAAAATATACACTATGTACACAATATGTGAAAGGTCTAGCACGATCGCATTGTGATTATAATGATGACATGAAATTGAAATCCGCAGCATGTGCTATTTCGGGGGAAAAAAAGGTCTAAATCAAGTCATTTAAACATAAGACACGAAGGACCCCTTGGATCAAAACGCCATATAACCTGGTGATGGCATTTTATATCCCCTGCTTTAAAATCTTTCTGGTCCTTTGTGTCTAAATGTTGGTTTAAACTAGAGGTTCCGCTTTGACCCTTGAGTTGCCGCTCCGGCATGAAGCCTATGCTGGTTGTTTTTTTAAGCAAAAACATACGTCTCCCCCAACCTCCCACCTTGCCTTGAGTGGGCACATAATTTAAGGGAAAGTGTTATAAAATGAATGTAGCAATAAGTATCCTAAACAAAGCTGCGCATCTAAAAATATTAATTACAAAGAGGCGATTTTCATTGTTGCAGTAACCCAGTGAGGAGTCGGGATTTATATAGCAATGAGTGGATTGCCGCCATCTACAGCGTCCAACCGATGTGGAATACATGTAATTGTGAAGCATCAACTATTTCGAAACTGATCACATTAGGAAAGATGCAAAACATACAAGAGCCACACCTATAGTATACATGCTGTACCGTATAGACGTTTCATGCATCTGCCTTCAGTAGTTTCCAAGATATGGAGTGAACAGAAATTGGACAGACAGATAAGCACATTTTACATGGACCCACGCAAGCACTAGCTCACACCAACACCTAATTAGATCATAAGGCCATTTCAATGAAGCTTCCATCCAAGTTTGGTGAAATTTCATCCAGTAGTTCTCCACATATCTTGTAGACAAGAGTAGTCCTGTACATACATGTAACAAAGCTGGACATCAGAAACAGATGGATGCATGCAAACAAACCAAAACCTAATCAGATGAGGAGGCCATCACGATAAAGCTGCCATCGAAGTTGGACACGAACGAATGCTCGCACACACACACCAAAACCTAATCAAATGAGGGGGCTATCCCACTGAAGCTTCCATCCAAGTTTGGTGAAATTCCATCCAGTAGTTCTCAAGATATCTTGCAGACAAGGCCTGTATACACATGGACGGACGGACGATGGACATGGATAAATGCACACACACACCCAAACCTAATCAAATGAGGGGGCTATCCCAATGAAGCTTCCATCCAAGTTTGGTGAAATTCCGTCCAGTAGTTCTCAGGATATCTTGCAGACAAGGCCCGTATACATGTACAAGTAGATGGACGGACGGACGGACACCGGACACGGATGAATGCACGCACACGAACCAAAACCTAATCAAATGAGGGGGCTATCCCACTGAAGCTACCATCCAAGTTTGGTGAAATTCCATCCAGTAGTTCTCAAGATATCTTGCAGACAAGGCCTGTATATACATGTACAAGTAGATGGACGGACGGACGGACACCGGACACGGATGAATGCACGCACACACACCAAAACCTAATCAAATGAGGGGGCTATCCCAATGAAGCTTCCATCCAAGTTTGGTGAAATTCCATCCAGTAGTTCTCAAGATATCTTGCAGACAAGGCCTGTATATACATGTACAAGTAGATGGATGGACGGACGGACACCGGACACGGATGAATGCACGCACACACACCAAAACCTAATCAAATGAGGGGGCTATCCCAATGAAGCTTCCATCCAAGTTTGGTGAAATTCCATCCGGTAGTTCTCAAGATATCTTGCAGACAAGGCAAGGGGACGGACAGACATCCAACCAGACAGACAGACAGCACAAACACTATGTTGGGGGAGACATAATGACTCGATTTAGACCATTTTCTTCATGAAATAGCACATGCTGCAGATCTCAATTTCATGTCGTAACTATAATCACAACGCAATTGAGCTAAAACTTTCACATATCGTATACATATATTTTCTCTTCCCATTACATTAAAACAATTATTTAGAGGACATTTAATTTTTTTTATTTTAACCGCTCCAAGTGTAGGCCAAAATTCCGCCTTATCGTACCATCTCATTTAAAGAAAAAGGAAATATATCGGCTAGTGAACCCTATCAAGTAACCAGCATTATCTAGGATTGTTTTTGACCGGACTGCTGTTCTGGTTTGGCTGTGAAAAACTCTTCACAAACTAGTGAGTTTTTCAGCAGGACTTGAGAATCTCCCAACTCTTCCCAGAACACGGGCATCAGAATAATTTACTTGTCACGCCAGACAGGTGACCAAAAAGTTTACCTGTCACCTTTAAATGTAAGAATTACCTGAACATGCGGTCATTGAAAATGTCGAGTACATGTAATTCAAGATTAATGACCAAGCTTCCTGTTACAAGCTACCAATAAATTAATGACACACTGATCCCATACATCTACAATAATGCAAAAGAAATTTTTTTGATTTAATTTCTATTCATAACTCAATTTGTACACAGTGCGTCATCATGGTCATGCATACCAAGAAGCAATGTGGAAGAGTCTACTAGGAAAACAATTTCTTTTTCATGAAATTACAGTTTTTCAGCACGATCAATGAGAGGATATCAAGTAATTTGTAAACAATATTTCTCTCTCTGGAATCAAGGGGTGCAAATATTTGCTCCCCTCGATAAACTTTTAAGTTGAGGGGAGTGGGAGCAATCGCTCCCGTCAAACACGATGGAATGGATTGGCCGATTTTGACATTGTTGTACTCTATAATAATAATAATAATATAGAGGATAATCATTGTTGCCAAACATTACAATCAATGCTGGGTCAGCGATACTTGATTATGATAACTATTACATCTGCTGGGAAGAGTCGAGACACTCGGGTCATGCTGAAACACATCAAAATGACAGATGTTAGTGCATAATTGTGCAACTCACCAGACTGTGGAGTCAAAATACAGTCATCCATAGCCTTACAGAATCGGGGTTGCTGTCACAAACAATCTGATATGGTTGTGGCATGATTGACTAAATAAAAGTTTACTCACCTGCATCCTATTGGTAATTTTCATTCAAAATCTACCAGAGAAGGAGGAAAACATCAATACTTGCTCTAGTTTTGGCGCCAGTGTGGACAATTTTCCACCCGTGTATGGAAATGAATGCCAATATTCGACAAGAATAGATTTCACTGCACCCAGCGTTGATCTGCTCAAGTGCTAAATTTTTACTCGGGACTACATATGTACATACGTAACAATACAATAAACATGTTCATATATACATAATTACACATTATGTACAAACATTTTCTCTAATGTTTTCAAGATCTTCTAAACCGTTAATTTTAAATGTACAAAAAATGACGAGACCTCTGCAGACTGAAGCAATGAAAGGCGTAAATGATTTATTATGCACAAGTGTGATCTGGAATTTCAGATCCAGAGACGTGGTGAAAGAACACCGAGAATGATTTCGATTAAATTGTGCATCAAATATTCACTCAAAATAAAGAGTCACTAAAGCTGGGAACACACGACCAAATTTTCTTTGACAAATTTACAATATTTGACCTACATTTGTTCATGTGTACATGCACGGGAAATATGGCCAAAATATTAGTGTTTGTGGACATTGTTATAGAAAATACCCTATTTCTCCAAATTTTTCAAACAGCATTTTTAGACTCAGAAGCTGGGGAAAAAACATCTTTTTGTCAACTGAGGCTAAATACTGTGGCATTGATATTTTAATTACCCCAAGAACTGAAGACAAGTGAAATTTGTAGAATGTTAGCAGAATTTCTCTCTGCTGATGCCCGAAGTTAACTTTTGCCATCTGAATAGTTAGAAGGAGAGAGAGAGAGAGAATTAAGGTTTAATGTCGCGTTCAGCAAGGAATAGGGTATGCTGTTAATTGTGAGAATGTCGCTGCGCCAGTGCATTGCCACGTTGATTTATCCTCTGCACAGGCGTGAACTGTGTAAAAATATTGGGTGACATCGATACATCTAGATACGATATGAAACGGGACTAGAGATCCTGGCTGTCTCCCATGTTTGTAAAGTCAGCATGATTGTTGGTCACTCTCCTGGAATTTGTTTGCAGGAGTATCACGATCTTCAATCATATCATTCTCCATTGCCTTCCAGTTTCTAGGAGAGTGATCAAAAGCTCTCCTGGGGAAAAAGTTAAAACCCAGAGGCTGTGAAAAGTAGCTAATTCTTGTTTGTAGATTGCAGTGATGTTGGATAGGTATGATTGATGTTGGATGGGTATGACTGATGTTGGATGGGTATGACTGATGTTGGATGGGTATGACTGATGTTGGATGGGTAAATGTATGACTGATGCTGGATGGGTATGACTGATGTTGGATGTGTATGACTGATGTTGGATGGGTATGACTGATGTTGGATGGGTAAATGTATGACTGATGTTGGATGGGTATGACTGATGTTGGATGGGTAGGACTGATGTTAGATGGGTAGTGCCGATGTTGGATGGGTATGATCGAGTCAATAAAATGTGTTCCTCGTACACACCATCGAAGAAACTGGACAATTTGAAAATGTAGGCAATTGTGACAACTCATTAGCATGGCTACATGGAACTTTGTCAAAAAAAAATTTGACCATGTGTCCCTGGCTTAAATACGTTCATAATGTAGGTAATATCAGCCAAACACATAACAAAACTGTTGGGAACGAAATTTCTACTTAGAGTAATTGAATCTGATATATAACGTATGTATATATTCAATCTTCCAACAAAATAATTTAGAGTACACGGAAATGCCTTATATTACATGGAATATATGAATACAGTCTGTTCTACAGTAAAAACAGTTTTATGTAGTATGCTCCCTGTATCTGAGGATGAAAACGGGACCATACCAATGAGCAATGACAATGTAAAACACTGGTATAATACATACCATGAAATCACTAGATGAAATCATTGATGTAATCATGGTAATTATCAGATATCTTCAACAATAATGTGGTTTTTACCCCTCGGCCAACTTTGGCCTAGGGGTTTTACCCCTCGGCCAACTTTGGCCTAGGGGTATTGTCGTCATCATGTACGGTTGTCCGTCCGTCCGTACGTCTGTACGTCCGTTACCGCGATATCTACAGAACCGTTTCATGCATGGCAACCAAACTTGTTACATCTATTTATCTTCACGTAAATCAGAAGCCTATCGAAAATGAGTCATCTCGGACAATATTTTGCAGAGTTATGCCCCTTTTTACAAATAAAAATCCATTTATGATTTGTTATTGTGATAATTTCAGAACCGTTCCATATACAACATCCTAACGTGATACAGTTGTTTCTCTTGACCTGAACTAGATGCCTATTGAAAATGAGTCGTGTCAGAAAGTATTTTGCAGAGTTATGCCCCTTGTCTAATAAAATCCACTAATTCCTATGTTAAGTTTGCATATAATTTCTATATCATGTTTGTATACTATCACATTTATTTATTGATTGGATGACTGATTTATTGATTTATTCTCTTACACAATGCGAAGAATGCCTGCAAATCTGTTTTGAAAATGACACTAGATGCCTATCGAAAATGAGTCGTGTCAGAAAGTATTTTGCAGAGTTATGCCCCTTGTCTAACAAAATCCACTAATTCCTATGTTAAGTTTGCATATTATTTCTATATCATGTTAGTATACTATCACATTTATTTATTGATTGGATGACTGGAAAAAAATTTTTTTTTCAAAGAAAGTACACTTACAATACCAGGGGGTAAATATTTCTTCCCACAAGCCAATCAATTGGTAGAGACACCCTTACATTATAATAGCTGGGGTTCAGAGCCGAGGGGTTTCAATAGCGCAGCTTCATGTTTATAATGCAAGCTAAATCCCCGACTAATTTCTGCTGAGCACAGAGTTACCAAAAAAACTATCTGGGCCATATTCTGAAGGAATCATAATCTGAGCTAGGTATAACATAATGATGAACGAAAAACACTGATTTGTGAATGTAACTCCTATACCATACTTTCATGGACATTGAGCTAAGAATATGAACGAATACAGCTGTAGAGTGGAAGTTGCGGATCTATTTTTGTGTTTATGAAACACGATGAAACAAGGCACTAGAGCTATGTTTCGAGTAGAATTGCAAGAAAACAATACCATTTTTTCCTGTGACTAGTGATATATCGGTCAAAATTTGTTTTACCCAAAACAGCAGTACAGTCATCAAGTGATGTTTCTGGTTGCACAAAAAATGCGTGTAGTAGCATCTTGATATTTTTCATAATGGTCTAGATGTCACAGTAATTATACAAATTTTGTGCTATTTTCCATCCAAAATGTAACTGTTAATTATAAAAGCTGATGGTTACTATGTGGGATCAATGTGTACAGCTCAGCAACTTCCACTGTACGATGATACACATTGTATGTACGCTATATACTGATAGAGCCTACTCTGACAGCACTAAACAAACAAATCGGACTGTAGAAAATACTAGCTTCTGACCATACTAATACTGAATACAGTATCCACTTGTCCATATTCACTGTCTCCCAGGGAACTTGAAAGAATAATATGTCGTGGACCTAAATGTAAGCATCAACCTCCCCACAGCGCATGCTCCATTTCGCAGGCTCCAATAACATCCCTGCCTCCAATAGCGGAAGTTGACCTTTACTACGTTGCTATGACGTATAGGGGAAACCAACCAACGCACGGTTCAGTTTGAATCCGACCAAACGACTCCTTTAGTGTTGCACATGAGCGAACTACTTTTCATATGCTCTGTCCAGATAAACAGGGAAAATTATCTCCAGATAATTCTTTTTAACGCTAGGTCAACGGAGGTATTATGCAGACTTGAAAAGTAATCAAAATTTTCGTTAAACATCTATTTTACTATATATGATGTCACTTCCGGCGATGTGCGCGAAGGCCCCGAATCCGGTCCAAAAATCTGACTGGTGGCTGGGGTGTTATTAGACCCCCAGCGAGGTGGTTGTGTAAGCATATGTCGAATATACACAGGAAGAAGATTTCACCGATATAGCATGGCCAAAGTCCGATCATCATTTTTAGCACCACAAACTTAATCATCATTAACCAGATCAGGGCTAAATACCTCTCTAAAAATGGAGGTAAAAAAGGTTGCTTTTACTGAATATCTTTTGATGTATTCATCACCACTCTCCACAATCATCAGGCGACATAGCTTGCATATTGTTACATATCGTAACAGTAATTTTTCAGCGAAAATAACCGGTCCATTTTTAATACTAGGCCACAAAATGCGTCATACTATTACCTATGCAAATACGATACATAGCAATTTCTTTTTTATTACGCTCCAATATGTCACACATAGCAGATTCTTCTTACTTTATTACATCCGTGACTTCAAATTAAACAACCTTTTTTACCTCCATTTCAGAGAGCTAGTTACACCCAAACCAGTTCAAAGTTTTCCTTCGCCACGAGGCTGCTGCCATTGTGATGACCATGTTTTTTCCCCCATACTGACACCAAACTCATTTGCATGTTCAATATTTCGGAGACAGCTTTCCATCTGGTATTCCTTGTAAAATCATTCTACACAACAAAGATGTGGATGATCATGATGATATGTCTTATATTCTGTATGATTCTAGGTGAATCCGGACTCATCTGTCACAGTTTGAGGTAGAGTTACTTCCCTTTTTTCTTTCTGCCTCTTTTCGCCGGTTTTCCTTTCCCTTTCACTTTGGCCTGTTGTACAGTACATTTAGGACAGAACCACTGCTCATCATCAGGTGGGGGTTCCACAATCCTCACACATGGCCTGTTATAATAACAAACACGAAGAATGATTAATTTATGGTAGTCTCTTTAATAATTCGAAAAATTCCTAGTTTTTTCTGCCTCTGTTATTGGAATGCTTTACTTGATTAAAATACACTTCCACTGTAAAAGTGTGTCAAATATTTCTTCCCACTAAATTATTATTATATGCTATTCCATAGCATCTGGGTGCTGCCATTTTCCTGGCAAAATTGATGTATTTGGTGCTTCAAGTAACACCAATATTACTGGAATTCTAAATTACTTCAAAATTTAAGGCTTCTGATGTCGTGAAAACAGAGACTGTAGAGACTGTGCAAGAGCCTAGGGGTGTAGGCTGTTTGACGAGTGTCAGTGCCATCCAGGTTTTCTAATCTAATGATACACACTTCTAGTTAATTTGCTTCTGACATTATTTTTATTATTATTATCTAGTTAATATTTCACTTTCTGATGACTACCCTGCTTAATTGTATACATATAAGGACATCCCAAGATTGCAGTCCTCCATCGTGATAGTCACCACGTCATTACCCACAGAACGTCATACCATTATTACATGGGTCCAGGTCAGGGCTTTAAAAGTTGAATAGGCAATTGTCCTGAAACCTGATGACGTATGCCCTTAACATCCATGACAATAAAATTCCACTTCTATCCCTTAATGCAATGCAGGCCCCCAACATGCAGGACAATTAAATGGCTGGTGGGGATCTTTATATAATTCAATTAGCCTGTCACTTGACTTCCCTCATGTAACATTACATTAACTTAATTGTCAGTGCGAGGTCCCTGGACTAGCACATTCGAAAGAACAAGCTTTAATTTGGTGTATAGGGTTACATATAGGTCTTCACGCATTGCGGCACATGTACTTTGCATTGACAATTGACAATTTAATTGGTTTTGTGTTACATAAAGCGATGTTAGATTTCTGGATAAGTGTTCACGTGTTCTGCAGATGAATGATGTATGGATGAAATTTCCAGGCCTGCAAGTGGCCCACAATGAAAATATGAGAGAAAATATAGGAGGAAATTTGCCAAAATATAAGAGAAATAAAGGAATTTTCTCAATAAAATATAGGAAAATATAGGAAATAAAGTAGTGTAAGACAGGTCACTACTAAATTGTATGTTCCAAACTTGGTACCCCGGTATTTGGTGTTTTTCCACTGAATGCGGTCATAGTGGTGGTGATTAAAGAGACCCATTCTGTTGCTTGGTTCAAGAAAGAGAGATTGAAATGTTTTCAAATTTGCCTAGGGAAGCAAGGCAAATTTTTTTTCTTCTAAAATGTATTTTCTCATGCCAATTTGACTCATTTCAGAGCATGTGTGAAAGTTTTCATGAGAAAAAGTCAAAATATAGGAAATGTAGGAGGTTCTGAGGAGAATATAGGAATGACTCAAAAATATAGGAAATATAGGAGGCACTTGCAGGCCTGCATTTCTCAGGGACCCAGAACTCTCATTTTCCAAAGGTTTATGTTCCATGATCATGCATGTATGATGGCACAATAAAATTGTTGAACCTACATATAGGCATATTCGTTTTCAGGATAGGACAGTAATAAGAAATGGAGATGGACACACATGATGATGACAATACCCCAAGATTGATTCTGGCTGAGGGGTGAAAATTGCATTCTTTTATAATCAGCAATCTGTCATAGGATTATCTGAAAAAGTTTCAGAAATATGCAACGTTTTTTTTTCTCAAAATTTTGAAACTTATATCAAGCTTCCAAGATAGAATATAAAACAGCAAAGGAAAATAACAGCAACGGTTAATCACATTCTAAAACACCAATGAAACAAATAAACTTTTGAAAATTCAATCAAATTTGGTCACAAACCTATCCTTATCTGCTGACCTGCAGATACAAAAATAGTTCTAAATGTGATTGCTAAAGATAATATAATTTAGCAAGACCATAAGAAGAACATCCATAAAAAGGGCTCGTGTAAGGGAGGTAACTTCGATTTAGAGGCAAGGGGAGTTTACTCTAAGAAGGTGAAGACAAACTTTGGAGAAATTAAACATTTAAGAACAATGTTTCTATTCGTAACTAAATCAAACCTGCTTCAATTATTGCCTTTAAACTCCATTTAAATGCACAATCAAACGTAGAAACGGAAGTTAAAAATTGAAAATTATCTCCCCTAGGAGATAGAGTTATCCGCCCCTAGGAGAGCTCTCACTCTTCCCAACGTGGTTACCATAAAAGCCAATGCACAACCCATTCTCTCCCTCTTTCTCATTGTAAATAACCGAGACCAGTAGTGAACTAGGCCGCGGTCTGAGGGGAAGGACGGGAGGGCGCATTAAATTGAAGCAGGTTTGATTTAGTTACGAATAGAAACATTGTTCTTAAATGTTTAATATTCGTTGCCTAAATCGTAAACCTGCTTCAATTATTGCCTCAGTACCAACAGGTGGAAGGAGGGAAACCTCGGCCAAGTAGCAGATTCAAAGTTAGGCTAAGTAACCGCTGGGAAGACACAGACATGGATATAAGACATCAATAATCAAACAATTGAAACCCTGGTCAATGACCGTTAAACAAGGTTAAAATGTGGATAAGATACAGTTGTACTTATCTTGATTGTCCACATCCATGTAGCTGTGCTCATGGTGTGGAAGTATTTTCTACCGAGAAAAGGACCCCTACTCAAAGAGTTGTTGAGTCTACTCGGGAAGCCATCTATACCAAGAGGAAGGGACCGGTACCACTAGGGCTATTGGGTCTACTTGGTAAGGCTTATCTGTATGCAGATTCTTGGCTGTTCCTAAAACCGGGTGAAGCATAACTGGTCCGTGCTTAGAGATCGCCAAGCCACACCATACTCAGTCCACAATCGTCTCACGTCCAACTTGCTTCTTGGGAGTTGAGCGTAGATGACGTAGCTGAGATCATAAGAAGGAAGTCAGATTCAACCTGAAAGACACAATCAGACCGCAATTAAGGTAAAGATCACACTCACCATGGAGTCAGGCATCTTAGAGTGGTGATTTAGTGTCCGACATCTCTTTAGAGGATCCAAGGTTGTCCATCTGAACTTATTTCTTTCTTCAATATGTGATCAATCAAATGTGGACTAATAGTATGAATGAGAGGAGATGATACAGCAATTTGCAGATTTGCTGCGATGATACAAAATGCCGCCCCCCCCCCCCCTTCTTTTTGAAAATTTACTTGACCACGTGCTGGGCCGCTATTAACGGCCCAAGTGTGGTTATCCCTTCTGACTGGACTGACATATCTCTCAGATAGAAGTTGGTGAACGTGGAGTTCGCCGTCCAGGCACAAGATTGGAGAATGTCATGGAGGGACAGATTTTTCCATCCCCGTGGCAATGGCGCGAATCTCATGAGAAGAGGCAGCCGACAACAGAGGGGGAGCGTCTATGGCCAATTGATAAGACCATTTAATGGTTTTCTTCAACCACGCGGCGATGGTATTTTTGGTAATGTCACGCAAAGCCGACGGGCGAAGAGACAGAAATAACAGGCGCCGCGAGCGGAGTCGGTACGAGTAAGATAGTGGCGAATCGCTCGGACTGGGCATAAGAGGAGGTCGTCTTCGAGCCCATGCACAAAGTCTGACAACGCAGGAATGGAGTACGATCGTTGAGCGCACGGACCTGAACGCACAGACTCATTTTTGGCAATAAATTCAGGAATGGGCCGAAAAGAAATGCGCGACCAATCCGCCGTCCAGGTCATAGAAGATCTTTCAAGAGCATGAAGTTCAGACACTCTAGACGCTAAAGCAAACGCCGCCAAAAAGGCCGTCTTATAAGACACAGCTTTGATAGAAGCGGATTCTAAAGGTTCAAAGGGCGGACGAATCAGAGCACACAGAACCACACCGATATCCCATTTCGGTAACAGTTGTCGCGTACGGCGAGACTGTAACGCGAAGGCACGAATGAGCGCAGAGATATTATCGTTAAGACTAATGTCTACACCAGAGGTAAGACGTAACACCCTAGCCAAAGCAGATCGATACCCTTCAATGGTGCTGATTTGAAACTTCTTATCCCGATGAAGATGAAGGAGGAAGTCAGCAACTAGGGAAACAGAGGCAGAGTCGGGATCGGCATCCTGTCCTCGACACCAGGAGACGAAATAGGACCATTTCGCCTGATAGAGCTGCGATGTGGAAGATCAATTGGCTGAAATCATCGTTCGTGCAACCTCTGCTGAAAATCCCTGGACTGCGAGTGCATTCTGGATAGTCTGCAAACGTGTAGGTTGAGCCACCGTGGGTTGTGATGGAAAATCCCGTGCGGTTGACGTAACAGGCTGGGCCAAACTGGCAGTCGACGTGGAGGGGCCGTGAGGAGCGGGAGCAAAACCGGAAACCACTGTCGACGCGGCCACCACGGCACAACGAGGAGAATGATGCAGTCGTGACGAGAAATCTTCTGAAGCACTTCCAGTATTAGGGCCATCGGTGGGTAGGCGTAAGCTAGGAAGTTGTCCCAATTGACTGACAGAGCGTCGACGTCGAAGGCTTGAGGATCCAGAATCGGACTGACAAACAGAGACAATTGGGCGTTGTTCCTCGTTGCAAAGAGATCGATCAGAGGGGACTCCCAGATGGTGGAGATCTGCTGGAACACCTCCGGATGAAGTTGCCACTCGATCTGAAGAACGGTGTCCGGACGTGATAGGCTGTCCGCTAAGACATTGAGCCGCCCCGGCACATGGCGGGCGCGAATATAAATATGATAAGTGCGAGTCCACTCGTACAGATCCCAAACTAGACGAAACATTGGTAGCGAGCGGGTGGTTCCCAACTTGTTGATGTGCGCAATGACCGTGGAATTGTCCGTCGCTATGAGGAGAGATGAGTACATGAGACGATGACTCCAATGCTTCACCGCCAGAATGACTGCCTTCATCTCCAGAAGGTTGATGTGAAGACTGGCATCCAATGTTGGCCATCTGCCGGATACCTTGAATATGTCCAGATGGGCTCCCCAACCGGTCTCGGACGCATCGGTGTACAGATGATGACACGGAGCCGGAAAGCGGAATGGAACGCCCTGCATGACGTTGAGCCGGGATTGCCACCAGACCAGATGTGGATGAAGAGACGTCAATACCGGCACCGCTGGATTGATGGAAGGTGTCTGTAGGTAAGGGTACAGATGATACTGTAGTGGACGCACCTGTAGTCGGCCGTAATGAGTTAGGTCCTGAGTGGAAGTGAGCAAACCTACCAAACTTTGCCACTGTTGACGTGTCCGTGACGTTGATGACAAAAACTTTCGGATTAACAGCTGAATTTTGTCCCAACGATCCTCCGGCGGGTATACTCGCTGATGATAAGTATCGAACACTGCGCCGATGTAACGGCGAACTTGAGCCGGAACCAACTCTGACTTGAGAGGATGAGGGATGAATCCTAGATGCCGTAACACCAGGAGCGTGAACTGGACTTGCACGTTGAGACGGGCCTCGTCCGCTGCCCATAGAAGGATGTCGTCTATATAAACCTCTATCTGAATACCTCGCAGGTGTAGAAATGCCATAACCGGAGAGGTAATGCGGGTAAACAACCAGGGGGCTACATTGACCCCGAATGGAAGAACCTGCCATTCGAATCGACGATCGTTGATAACGAAGCGGAGATAACGGCGATGGCGTGGATGAATTGGAATATGAAGATACGCGTCCTGCAGATCGACTGAGGCCAGCCAATCCCGATGATGTATGCGGGCCCGAATCGATGAAACAGTCGGCATCTTGAAATGAGGGGGGGTGGTGAGATGAAACTTGTTTAACACTTTTAAGTCGATCACCATCCGCATCTGGTGCGAGTCTTTCTTGGGGACCAGAAATACGTGGCTGTAAAACCCCACACTGTCCTCCGTCCGAGGTAACTCCCTGACAGCTCCCTTGTCGATGAGCGTGTCGACCGAAGACAGAAGAGTCCGCACGTGGTCCGCGGAGACTGGTAGGCGGGATGGGCGTGGCCACACAATGAGTTTGGGAAGGGAACGAAAAGTGAACAGGAAACCGTGCTCCAAAACTCTTAAAATCCAGGCGTCGTCTGTGATGAGACGCCAATTGTCTACGAAGTATTGAAGGCGGCCGCCCACAACATGATGACTGAATGAACGGAAAGGTGGGGGATGAAAAACTTCGACTTGATCGGACACGGGAACTTGATAGTCATTTGGTGGAATGACCACCCCTCTTGGTTGGCTTCCCACGAAATGAACGGCGACCTCGGCCTCGTGGAGGTTTGTCGATACCTCGAAAACTCCCCCGAGCGCCCCCATCTTGACGAGTGGTAGAGGACCTACGACCCCGCTTCTGGCGACGATCCGAAGAACCACCGCGAGCAACAGCCGCAATCAAGCGCGCAGTACGTTCTTCACGAATGACGGGAACAACGGCCTCAATAGCATTATTGAAAATGGACTTGGAAGCCAAAGGCTGATGAAGCAAATAATCCTTAACCATGAAGGAGACATCCGGCTTGACATTCTTGAGTAAGGCGTTGCGTTGCGCTTGGAGAAGCGAAACGTATGAATAAGAACTGGCCTCGATAACTTGACGGTTAGCCTGTACTAGGGTTTCAATAAAACCCCGTAAATAGGCCACACGACCCGGAGACAAAGAAGTCGACCCATCGTCCAGGCGTAACTCAGGATCCAAAGCAATCCGCAAAGTAGCTAATAAAAACCAATCGGCGACTGAGGAAGCACATTGGATTACCAATAACATCTCTTGGATATTCTCCACGAAATTGGTATTAAACTCAAGTGGAGATGACTTCGATGACTTAGAAATCTGTGGTAAATCTCGATCACGTTTGGGTGGTTTGTCAGGTAAAACGTTATCATGAAGGTCATGGGGAATCCGGAAACGAGGCTTTTTGAATTTATTGTCATCCTGTAATTGACGATCAAACTTCTCTAAATGATCCACCCACGCTGGGGACGGAGCGCATGTACGAGGAGTCACAGGCTTGGAAGACATGAATGCAGAATCCGCTGCTGTCCGACACTTATTACTAGATGGAACAACCTTCGAAGGGGCGGGCATATCCGGAACCAACGCTAAAAGCGCCTGCATTCTCAGCAAATAATCCATCTTCGACGTATCCTCCGAACTTTCCCGAGAGGAAGACGAATCATCCGACGAACTCGAAGAGACCGGAGATTGAGAACGCGAAGATGATAAATCAAGATCCACCGCATGGTCAAGGAAAGGCGCCCGATGATAATGAAGATGATAATCTTGATCAGAAGGAGCCGAAACCCGTGAGTAGTATCAGGTGAATGAACTGTCAAGGTACGAGAACGGCGTACCGGCGAGCGGGAGAGCCGTAAATTGGTACCAAAATGAACCGGTGGACGAGAACTACGGATCGGGGAACGAGACCGACGAACCGACGCAATAGAATCACGAACAGGCGAAAACAAACGACCAGATGGAAAATCCGAATGTCGAGTACGAGAACGTGAATGTTTACGTGAATGTCGAGTCGCAGTATGTGAATGATGACGTGAAGAATCAACAATCGCGGAAACTGGAGATCGTAAGTTCGCAACCTGAACACTTAATGGAAGAACCGAACGCGCTTCCATAGATTTTCCAGCATTAGGAAAACTATATTTAGTTTTAACCCGTAAAGGAGAAACTGACATGCGACGTCGTTTATTTGATTTCTTCCTTCTGGAAGAAACATGTGGAGAACCAATAGATAATGGTGAAATAACCTGGGGCACAAAATTCTTTTGTTTGTCGGGGACAATAGAATGGCCAGCCAAGACCGACCTGGTCTTTGTTGACCGTAACAAAGGAACTGGTTTTGGATCGGCCCTAGACAATGAGTCCCCAGACCGGGTCAAACTGTCTAGTAACCTAGAATTATCATCGCGTAGGATTGTACCGCTTGGTGGTATACATACTGACGCGGGAGACACTGAGTCTTGACCAGCTCGGTCAAGATCTTCATTAGACTTCATGTCATTAACCAAAGAAATTTCTAAGACCCGTCTGTCTATCTCCGACAAAGACGGGTCATCACAAGAATGTAAAAGAAAAGCCCGACGGGCCTGGGCATAATTCTTCCAGGCCGCCGGATTCCATAATACACACTCCGCGCACGTGGACGCCCGGTAACATAAATCTTTACACGCAAAACAAGCTGTGTGAGCGTCTAAAGGGGAAACATTTTTCCCGCACGTACGACAAGGAATACAAGACGGAACTTCCGACATAATACAGTAAGTAAGTTCCGAATCAATAACAAAACTCAACACTTGATAAAGGATATACCAGCGAGACAACAACAACTAATGTTGTAAAATTGCCTATGAACACTTCCCTAGATGTGCACTGTTCGAGCAAACAGGAGAAAGAGGAAGAGAATGGGTTGTGCATTGGCTTTTATGGTAACCACGTTGGGAAGAGTGAGAGCTCTCCTAGGGGCGGATAACTCTATCTCCTAGGGGAGATAATTTTCAATTTTTAACTTCCGTTTCTACGTTTGATTGTGCATTTAAATGGAGTTTAAAGGCAATAATTGAAGCAGGTTTACGATTTAGGCAACGAATTTCTCTGTTTCAAAATAATAACACCTGGTGGCAAAGCTGTCAAATTGGTGAGAAAACTTAGTAATTGCGACAATCACCTGTCTATTCTCATTTTCACAATGTCAAGGTTTCTATTTGTGAGCCAAAGGCCAACCCTTGACCATCTTGCATAGCAGACCGTGTTCCGCCCACATTCCAGTTACGTGACCTAGAAAAACTGCGCTGATGATAAAATACGTTAGGGTTTTACTTTCTGTGCTAAACTATTCGCTGATACCGAATGTAAAATATTTAATCCAAGCATGCATAACAATAAAATATTAATGGATAGATCAGTGAAATTTTATAGAAATCTGTGCGTTATTTCACCCAATTCAAGTCCTTCAGTGGGAAGCTGAGGCCGGATACACTGACATCGCGGACCGCCTTCAAAGTTTCAGGGTTTCCTACATTTGCCTGGCTTATTTGATGGTAGATGGATAGGTTTATTTTTTCTTCAAATAGATTTTCTATTTAACTATGTTTCCTTTATATATATTAGTGTTCATGGTTGTTGAAAATGTGCGTGTTCATCTGCCACCGGGTAAATCCCACAATCTATGGTGTTTTCGAAGCTCGTCATTGTCGCCATGGTCACAGTAAACAAGTGATATGATTGGTCAATATGCAGGATGTTGCTTTACAGCTGAACAAGATACAGTGCCCAAGCGTACCAAGGGTATCTATCATAGAGGTACCCCTGGTTTTAGCGAGGATGTTCTATTCTATGTGATGGTCTCAAATTTTGTCAACTGCTCACAAATAGAAACAGCAACTGAAGACAAGTCAGTGAGTGATTTAGGTGACATCAAAAAGAGTGTGCCATGATGCCAGCGAGGTCATTGCAACAAGTCCACTCAGCTTTCAGGGGCTATGACCATTAAATAATATCACGACGTAACATCAGGCATGTCAGGAAATGTCTTCAGCTGCCTTTTTCACTTTCAAAACAGTCACATAGAAAAGTAATTGTCAAAATTACTAATACATTTTCCACCAATTTGACAGCTCTACTATCAAAGAGTCCGATATACTTTTTGGTTATGACATTCTATGGAAATTTTGAACATAAATATATTTTAACAAGCTGAGTAGCTAGCAGGTCCTCCGCCAAGTAGCCTGTTTGAGAGCATACAGCATATACGCTTCCAATATCTCCTTAAATATAACTTGGAAAGTTGATATGTGTATGTGGAAAGAGACGTTCATCTGGAATTGTTGAGACAATTTGATGAGGTTTGGGAAGCAGTAATGGGTAGTGTAACACTGGAATGTAAGTCTGTTAGTTGTATATGGATTTGTGGATGGTAAGGTTTATAAATCGATGAGTGGAATAGATCAAGATATCGCGTTCACAACACAGATGGGAACAATATGGGCGAGTGAAATCCAAGATGGTCAATGGCAGCCATCTTGGATTACATACTACCTCAATGAAAATCAATACCAATCGCTGTCTAACTGATGTGAAGCACCGTCTCGAGTTTGAAGTTGATTGGTCAAATTGTTGTCGAGATATCACGTTCACAAGATCCGAGACGGATGGAATCCAATATCGTCAATGGCAGCCATCTTGGATTTGTACCTCAGTGAAAATCAATACCAATGGCCGTCTAATTGATGTGAAGCACATTCTCAAGTTTGAAGTCGATTGGTCGAACTGTTCTCGAGATATCGCGTTCACAAGATGTGGGATGGACAGAATCCAATATGGTCAATGGCAGCCATCTTGGATTATGTACCTCAGTGAAAACCAATACCAATGGCCGTCTAACTGATGTGAAAAACCTTCCCAAGTTTGAAGTCGATTGGTTGATATGTTTTTGAGACATCGTGTTAACAAGATGTGGAACGGAGTGAATCCAATATGGTCCATGGCAGCCATGTTGGATTACGTATCTCAGTGAAAATCAAAACCAATGGCCGTTTAACTGATGCGAAGCACATTCTCAAGTTTGAAGTGGATTGGTCAAACTGTTGTCGAGATATCGCGTTCACAAGATCTGGGACGGATGGAATCCAATATGGTCAATGGCAGCCATCTTCGATTACGTACCTCAGTGAAAATCAATACCAATGGCCGTCTGACTGATGTGAAGAACTTCCCAAGCTTGAAGTTGATTGGTGGAATTGTTCTTGAGATATCTCGCGTTCACAAGATGTGGGACGAACAGAATCCAATATGGTCGATGGCGGCCATCTTGGATACGTACTTCAGTGAAAATCAATACCAATGGCCGTCTAACTGATGTGAAGCACCTTCTCAAGTTTGAAGTCGATTGGTCGAATTGTTCTTGAGATATCGTGTTCACAAGATGTGGGACGGACAGAATCCAATATGGTCGAAGGCGGCCATCTTGGATTACGTATCTCAGTGAAAATCAATACCAATGGCTGTCTAACTGATGTGAAGCACCTTCTCAAGTTTGAAGTCGATTGGTCGAATTGTTCTCAAGATATCGCGTTCACAAGATGTGGGACGGACGGACGGACGGAAGGACGGACGGCTAGCATTTCCAAGTCCTCCCACCACTTCGTGGCGGAGGACAATAAAGGCCAAACCAAATATTCAGTCTGCAAATGAATATTGCTAGTTAAGAAAAAAATTGTAACTTCCAGAGAAATACTGAAATTGTAATTCTGAACTTCTAAATCAGCTGTTTTCTGATTAATTAAATTATTAAAATTTTGTACCAGTAAATTATCCTCTAATAATTCAATCACTTCCGATTTTGTGGACAAAATTCAATCAGTAGTTGTAATAAACTTGATCGCCCTTTACAGTGGGGCAATATGGTGAAAAGATTCTGCACTTTGAAGTAAAAGCATGAAACTTGGTACATTTATAGTAGTCGATCGGTTGATTAAAATTGGATATAGGCCCACTTGAAATGATTCCAATATGGCCATCAAATTCAAGATGGAGGCCATTGTAATGTTGAAATCAGGAGGTCATTTGGGACCCCTAAATTTTCTTCTTACACATAAGGTTACGGAGTTGAAACTTTCTAGGACATATCTTGGACTCGAGCGTTATAGGAAAATGTAATAAGTTCCAAGGTGGCTGCCTTACGACGTCACAATGACGTCATGTTACAGAAATGCTTTTTGAGGTTTTTGTATTTATGCTATTTTCTCCGGAAAAAGTACATAATAAATTAGGGAATAATTATTTTATATGAATTAAAACTAGAGGTTCTGCTTTGACCCTTGAGTTGCCGCTCCGGCATGAAGCCTATGCTGGTTGTTTTTTTGAGCAAAAACATACGTCTCCCCCAACCTCCCACCTTGCCTTGAATGGGCACATAATTTAAGGGAAAGTGCTATAAAATGAATGTAGCAATAAGTATCCTAAACAAAGCTGCGTATCTAAAAATATTAATTACAAAGAAGCGATTTTCATTGTTGCAGTAACATAGTGAGGAGTTGGGATTTATATAGCAATGAGTGAATTGCCGACATCTACAGCATCCAGCCAATGTGAAATACATGTAATTGTGAAGCATCAACTATTTCGAAACTGATCACATTATAGGAAAGATGCAAAACGTACAAGAGCCACACCTATAGTATACATGCTGTACCGTATAGAAGTTTCATGCATCTGCCTCCAGTATTCTCCAGATATCTTGCAGACAAGGCCTGTATATACATGTACAAGTAGATGAACAGATGGACGGACACCGGACACGGATGAATGCATGCACACATACACCAAAACCTGATCAAATGAGGGGGCTATCCCAATGAAGCTTCCATCCAAGTTTGGTGAAATTCCATCCAGTAGTTCTCAAGATATCTTGCAGTCAAGGCCTGTATATACATGTACAAGTAGATGGGCGGACACCAGACACGGATGAATGCATGCAAACACACAAAAATCTATTCAAACGAGGGGGCTATCCCAATGAAGCTTCCGTCCAAGTTTGGTGAAATTCCGTCCAGTAGTTCTCAAGATATCTCGCAGACAAGCCCTGTATATACATGTACAAGCAGATGGACGGACGGACGGACACCGGACACGGATGAATGCACGCACACACACCAAAACCTAATGAAATGAGGGGGCTATCCCAATGAAGCTTCCATCCAAGTTTGGTGAAATTCCATCCAGTAGTTCTCAAGATATCTTGCAGACAAGGCCTGTATATACATGTACAAGTAGATGGACGGACACCGGACACGGATGAACGCATGCACACACACCAAAACCTAATCAAACGAGGGGGCTATCCCAATGAAGCTTCCGTCCAAGTTTGGTGAAATTCCGTCCAGTAGTTCTCAAGATATCTTGCAGACAAGCCCTGTATATACATGTACGAGCAGATGGATGGACGGACGGACACCGGACACGGATGAATGCATGCACACACACCAAAACCTAATCAAATGAGGGGGCTATCCCAATGAAGCTTCCATCCAAGTTTGGTGAAATTCCATCCAGTAGTTCTCAAGATATCTTGCAGACAAGGCAAGGGGACGGACATCCATCCATCCAACCAGACCAACAGACAGCACAAACACTAGATGTCTCCCCCCAACATAGTTGGGGGAGACATAATAATTGTGAGGACTTTCATGAGCAAAAAGGCAAATATTTTAAGAAAAACGACAAAAACACAACTTTTTAGTCATACCCTTATAACCTCAATGTTGTGAATCTACTTAAGGTCTTCTGTTTGAAGGGGTATGCAAATGGGCTGAAAATGATCCCAATATCATAGGCTGTAAAGTTTCAGTTGCCAATCTATTACCTCCAGGCAACTATGGTCTAGATGTATTGCCATCGTCATGTACGTCCGTCAGTTTATTAGAACCGGTTTATGCAGAACCGGGTTAGGTATATAGAGTGACAAAATTTTGGAAACTGATTCATCTAGTTATAGATCATATGCCTATTGAAATTACGAAATCAGATATTATCACATCCGAAAAGGGGCATATCTCCATGAAATTTGTGCTAAATCGACTCATTTTCGATATGCGTCTGACCTATACCTAGATGAATGTTTTTCAAATGTAGTCCGTAGACCTAACACGGTTCTGCATTTATGGCGGCAATGGACAGATGAACTTGACAACAATACCCCTTGAACAAGCAGAAGATCATGAATAAATTCAAAATGGAGGTCATAAGGATGCGAATAAAAAGTTTCCGTCATTTTTCTTCAAATATTTGCCTTTTCACACATGGAAGTGCACACAATTATTTTAATTCACATCAAATAATTATTTCCTAATTTATTATGTAGTTTTCCAGAGAAAGTAGCATAAATAAATAAAAAATATAAAAATCTGTAAAGAATCGACCCCAAAAAGCATTTTTAAAATATGACGCCACTGTGATATCATTAAGGCAGCCATCTTGAAACTTTCAAGATTTTTCACTAGCGCTTGAGTCCAAGCTATGTCATGGAGAGTTTCAACTCCGTAGCCGTTGGATTAATAAAAATATTTAGGGGTTCCAAATGACCTCCTGATTTCTACGTTACAATGGCAGCAATCTTGAATTTGGCGGCCATCTTGGAATAATTTCAAGTGGGCCTATAGCAAATTTTAATCAGCCGATAGAATACTATAAATGTGCCAAGTTACATGCTTTTACCTCAAAGTGCAGAATTAACCCAATTTCATGCACCATATTGCCGCATTATTAACATGCTTAAAAGCATTAAAATAATGAAAAAAATAATAGTGTATCTGCATGATTTTAAAAACTTGTCAACTTCCAGTTATATTAAATGTGACCACCCCCTAATTTCTAGGGATAAGTATTTCACTTTCTGTGATTGATTTATCAGCTGATTTACCATACCCTGCATCTTCATACACAAATTGATTTCCCTGTCCACACTTCAAATTGGCCTAAATAGACATGTAATGTCATTGACCATGTGAATTTCAAAATGTGTCATATGAGTGAGTCAGTGAGAGACTGTCCTTTGTATCTGGCCACACCTACCTTTGTATCTGGCCACACCTACCTTTGTATCTGGCCACACCTACCGCCATATTAGGATTAATGATGTAAATATACCGAGAGAACATATTACCCTACACCCAGCTGTTGGGTATGTTCTGATTGGCCCATCTCTGGTTTGTAGATGAAATTTATACCTCTGAATTCAAATGCTTTAGGTGGTCCGATCCATCAAGGCTATTTCTAAGTGTGAACAGAGAAATCGGCTTGTGTATGAAGTCGCATATCCTGAAGAAGAACCTTCAATTCTACGTCAGAAAGACCAACATTTTCAGGTATCTGAAAGGTTGAAATGAAAGTTGAACTTTTCTGCATTTTATACGATGATAATAAGGACCTACTATCAGGGGTCAAAATAATACCTGTCCGCCTAAAATCAGCATGGGCAAGTCTTTCTTGACCCTTCACTTGTCCATGGGCAACCCAGCTTTTAGCCAGTCAGCACACACCATGTTAGAAGGGACAAGTTGAAACTGCCAAGGGCAAGCAAGTTTTAATAGATCACTTGGAAAAATGGAAAGCTAAAAATAATTATTATTTCAACCCCTGACTATCGAATTCACCATAGCAATGACTAACTTACCAATGATACCACTCATCACACTTGTCACAACCAATCATAGGACTGCCGTCGTCAGGTAATTTACACGTGGGACAAATCCAAATCTTCTGACCGGTATCATCCTACAAAGAGAACAGGAAATGTGTATTCTTGTGTAGATTTTGCAAGTATGGTAATCTCTCTGATAATTCAACCTCCCTTACTTCAATTCAACCTCCCTTACTTCAATTCAACCTCCCTTACTTCAATTCAACCTCCCTAACTTCAATTCAACCTCCCTTACTTCAATTCAACCTCCCTAACTGCAATTCAACCTCCCATACTTCAATTCAACCTCCCGTACTTCAATTCAACCTCCCTTACTTCAATTCAACCTCCCTAACTTCAATTCAACCTCCCTTACTTTAATTCAACCCCCTAACCTTCAATTCAACCTCCCTAACTTCACTTCAACCTCCCTTACTTCAATTCAACCCCACTAACTTCAATTCAACCTTCCTAACTTCAATTCAACCTCCTTTACTTCAATTCAACCTCCCTTACTTCAATTCAACCTCCCTAACTTCAATTCAACGTCCCTTACTTCAATTCAACGTCCCTAACTTCAATTCAACCTCCCTTACTTCAATTCAACCTCCCTCCCTTACTTCAATTCAACCTCCCTAACTTCAATTCAACGTCCCTTACTTCAATTCAACGTCCCTAACTTCAATTCAACCTCCCTTACTTCAATTCAACCTCCCTCCCTTACTTCAATTCAACCTCCCTTACTTCAATTCAACCTCCCTTACTTCAATTCAACCTCCCTTACTTCAATTCAACCTCCCTAACTTCAATTCAACCTCCCTAACTTCAATTCAACCTCCCTTACTTCAATTCAACCTCCCTAACTGCAATTCAACCTCCCATACTTCAATTCAACCTCCCGTACTTCAATTCAACCTCCCTTACTTCAATTCAACCTCCTGACTTCAATTCAACCTCCCTTACTTTAATTCAACCCCCCTAACCTTCAATTCAACCTCCCTAACTTCACTTCAACCTCCCTTACTTCAATTCAACCCCCCTAACTTCAATTCAACCTTCCTAACTTCAATTCAACCTCCTTTACTTCAATTCAACCTCCCTTACTTCAATTCAACCTCCCTAACTTCAATTCAACGTCCCTTACTTCAATTCAACGTCCCTAACTTCAATTCAACCTCCCTTACTTCAATTCAACCTCCCTCCCTTACTTCAATTCAACCTCCCTAACTTCAATTCAACCTCCCTTACTTCAATTCAACCTCCCTTACTTCAATTCAACCTCCCTTACTTCAATTCAACCTCCCTTACATTCAACCTCCCTAACTTCAATTCAACCTCCCTAACTTCAATTCAACCTCCCTTACTTCAATTCAACCTCCCTTACTTCAATTCAACCTCTCTAATTCCTCCCTTTACTTCAATTCAACCTCCCTTACTTCAATTTAACCTCCCTTACTTCAATTCAACCTCTCTAACTTCAATTCAACCTCCCTAACAAATTGAATCTGGCCATTCTCAGTTGAAAAACATGGAAGAAATTTTTCAGTAGGCGGAGATAACCTAAACCACTTTCCTTTTAGAAATTACCCCTGTGGGATTTGCCACATCATTTTTTTTTCTCGAATTAAAACTTGGGCCCAGAGTAATTCAAATGTCCATAGTTGGAAAGTTCCTGGATCAAGCATTATGCGTGACATTCTGCTGAATGATGACGTCATCAGTCATGTCATCCCACAGGCATGGCGGCACCCACGTCAAGCTCAAAGCGGAAAAATGGCTTCCAAATTGTAACAAAACTAATAGGATATCGCTCTCAACAACAGTAAAATAGTTGGTTATATTTCTTTAAGAGTCTAACGTTTGTAATAGGAAGCTATATATAAAATGAAACCTGAGGGGTTGAAGTCTCTGACGTTAAAACAATTGATTTAGCTTGGAACTGTAACATTCAATTCTCAGCATGAAGAGCAATCCCAAGTGAGATCAAGTGGCAAGGTACCCACAATTACCGAATTGTTCCTAATCCTGTCTGATTTTCAACAGTTATTGTCTGGAAAACGAAATTTTAACTTGAACCACAGGTGACGCCACCTACAGGCAGATCAGCGTGAAAATCAATCCCAAGTAAGATCTCCGGGCAAGGTACCCACATACCAAATTTGGAAAGAATCTCTTCAGGTTTTCAAAAGTTATTTTCCGGAAACAAAGTCGGACGGATGCTACGAAGCATGCATGGATGGACAGATGCCAATACTCTAGTCGCCTTTAGCCCTTTGGGCGTCAGGCGACAATAAGGTATGTACTTGTTTAAATACTACCTAAGGTATATGATCATATTAACAATATTCATAAGTATGTCAAAAGTGAAATGCAGAGGCTTTCAGATTCTCATTTTTTTTATACATATTGGTTGAATAATGATAGAAACACCAGTTTGTCTACTTTACTTGGTTTAATTCGAATTATCTTGTCTGCTAGAATCTTTTAAAAAGTTGGTTCCGCTATCCCAACTGAATTCAGATTTGCCAACAGTCATCGCTTAAATCTCTCCTTCATTGTGACGTCACCTCACACCATCCACCTAGAAACTGAACGTTACAGGTATTGACATCTGGTCAGGTGGTCTGATGTGACATCAAAAACCAGCATCAAACAAGGGAAGATAAGCCATGCGAATTTCAATTCTGAAATCGACCAGGCTTGAGATATACCTACATCAAAGTACCATTCGAAGGCTACCAGGAGACAAAATACTCTGGTACTTTTAGATAAAACCAACCGAGTTCGACCGGCTGATTTCGGTCCATCATTAACTGGCCAATTGAGAATATAAAAAAGAAAAAATGAAAACCTTTGCATTTCACCTTCAAGTACCATTGCTGATCATGCGGACAGAATACCTCACCCCATGGCTCAAACAAACATTATTTCATCAGTTGACATTCACTATATAGTTCTTATCAGAGATAGAAATATAATTTATTCATGTAATCTTACATCGGCTGCTGCTATTTATCCCCATGGATGGGAAAATCAGTGAAACCAGTGTAAACCCATCATGCTTTGGACCAGATTATAGTGTCAATTTCGACGGGTTTCTGATTTATCCAGGATCAAAATACCTTAAATTTGAGGATTGGGACCCAAGCTAATGTCAGTATTTAGACGTTTCGCTGTAGATCGTTCAGTGTCACCCACTTCCCACAGTATCATAATACAAGGAAAGAAATCCCGAGATCAATGGGTTCCCTGTTATGATATCACTGCATACTCACCACAAATGTGGGCATAGTTTCGGCAAACACTGCTCTCTGCAGGGGTTGAGGCTTGGATGGCGGCGGAGGGGGTGGCAAGGCCTCTTGCGAGCCACTCTGTGGGGCTGTTGGGGGTGGGGAGGGGGAGGGAGAAATACTTTGCGAAGGGACTGGGGAGGGGGTTTCTTCTTTCTTTTTGACAGGCGATTTTGGAGTGAGTTGAGGGGGCACAAAAGGGGGTGGGGATTCCGAGTCTTCCCTCAGGAAAGATGGTGAAGAGACAGCTGCCTTTACATTCTTCGCAGCCAGCTGAGCGGCCTTTTTCGCTGCTGCTTTGGGGGACCCTTTCTTCCTGCCTGGAGATGTCGTTGAACCTTTTCGTTTGGGTTGGGGCGGAGTAGAGACAGAACTGCGTGCTGGTGAGGAGACTTTGGGAGGCCGCCCACGTGGGGATCCTGTTCCCGGTTTGCGTCCACGTGGAGATCCCGTTTTGCGTTTTGGGGGCGAATCTGCCTGCGATGGAGACATTCCTCTGCTCCTGGGAGATAGCGAGGCCTTGCGTCTTGGGGGCGCAGGGTAAAATATCGGGGGTTCGGCAGTCAGAGCCGGTGACGAAGCTTTAGGCTTTGGTGGAGGAGATGGCGATGACTCTTCTTCCTTAACTGGGACTGGTGATGGTGACCTTGCTTTTGGTGGAGGTGGTGATGGTGACCTTGCTTTTGGTGGAGGTGGTGATGGTGACCTTGCTTTTGGTGGTGATGGTGATGGTGAAGCTGGGGGTGGTGAAGGTGCCTTCACCTTTTCTGGAGGGGGTGGTGGTGGTGGCGGTGTTGGTGAGCGAGGCGGCGTTGGTGAGCGAGGAGGTGATGGTTCTCTTTCTACTGGCGGAGGTGATGTTCCCATGGGGGGAATAGGTTTGAACTTGGGTGGCATCATTGAGACAGTCTGGGGAGGGGCTGACTTCTCTGGTTTCGCCAGTAACTTGGTCGGAGCCTGTACTGGGGACATCACAGCCACCTGCTGTTGAAGCGATGGCAGAACTTTGACAGGTTCCGCTCTGACGACAGGTGGTGACTGGGGGATAGCCTTGAAGCCAGGTGGGGGTGGAGGTCTGGGAGGTGTTGGGGGCGACTTGATAAGGGGTGGGGGTGATGCTGGGGGCTTGACCACGGTCTCTGCTACTGGTAACCTAGGAACCGGTTTGATGACCCTGGAAACGAAAAATGACAGCTTGAGTTTGACAAACTACCCAAACATCTTACTATAAATGCTCTAGTAATTCCATCACTGGAAGTGCAAATTCTCACCTAATAAATAATGCATGATCAAATTCTTGGAACACGAAGTTGATGAAATGGAATGAAAAGGAAGTGAGAAATTAAATTTTGGGGGGGAGGGGGGGATCTAATTTTAAGTTGCGTTATTGAAACTGACAGAGTGATTTAATTATTAATGAAAAAATTCTTCAGCATAAAACAGTCCCATGGTCAGTAATTAAAGTGATCGTAAACTCTCAAGTAAAGTTTCCATCAAATGAAAGACCATTGCAAACAGTGTGGGAAAATATTTATTGTAATTTTTTACGATTTTATTACATAGAGTAAACAGCAGATAAAGCATGCTATTCTATGGTGGCAATCATATTTAGGTCCAGTGACATCACACTGCCTTAATACATATATTTCAAACTTTGTATACACTTTCCAATGCTTGATTCAAGCTTAAGGTGTGTATACTTTGAGTTTCAACACAGACTCACTGTTCCAATGTGCATGTTTCCCCAAAATCTGGGAGATGGTAACTCATAAGTGTCAATCAATTCGAATCTTGCATTTAATTTCCCCGATTTTGGTGAGTACAACGGTACATGGATAACATTTCACCACTTACAGTTTTGGGATTGAAATAGGCGGTTTGACTTCAATCGGGGAGGGAGTTTCTCGACTGGGTGATGCTTCTTTCGCTATCGTGACCGATGTCGAGGAGATGCCCACTCCGCCAATCTTCAGTTTCAGCTTCGGTACTGTTAATGGCATACCTCCACCATTCTGAGAATAAAATACGAATTTGGTTTCATTCCCTAATATTGACCTGAAATAGTCATTGTAAATCTAAACAGCATAGTACATTTTGAAGTCTAATTATGGATAAATCGTAATTGTTTTATTCAGTAATCTGGTTAACTCGGGTTTAAAACGAGAGACATTGGAAAGCAGTAAAATGTATTAGGTAGCATGGGATATTTTCACAGTACATTATTGTATTGGAGCAGTGTTTGAGAAGTACGGGCTCAACTGGAGCTGTCTTGTAGTGCTGGTAGATACCTTGCAACAGTTAACTCAGTCAGGTCGGATATTTGAGTGAGTGAATATGATTTAACGTCGCTTTCAACTTTTTTTCAGTCATATCAAGACGTTGGGTCCTATTCCTTTTCACACCCGGGAACCACACGGGTGGGGTCCTATTCCTTTTCACACCCGGGAACCCACGGGTGCCTCAGTTAGTCGCCTAGAGCTTACGACAAGCTCTCGGAGGAGCTGAGGCCTATTCTTACCATGACCTGCAGTGTGCACAGCGACATCCCAGATCAATCCCCGGAAGCCCCACGGGGCAGGATATTCGAATTGAAATGTAGCGCAAGAGCAACAAGAGCCCAAGGGGCTTCAATATACGCCCGTATATCTGGATCTACACTGGTTAAAATTTCTAGGTTGTTAATGGCCTTGATCTGAATTGGTAGCTAGCAATCCAGAGAAAGGTCTACGATTTTATGCTTCTGAGAATTTAACATATATCACATCTTATATTGAATGATAAACTAAAATGGGCTTAACTCTTGGTAACTACATGTAGGTGACCTTGAAACAAGAGCCGAGAGCTCATATATCCCACACTGAAATCGACAATAGTCAAACACAAGAAAATAGTAGTTTTCCTTCAAATGGATTCCTTTCAGGCGAGAAAATTTTTCATGAAGGTAGAAAGATGTGAAGAAAGTGATGAAGTAAACCTTTGTTCTTGATTTAATAAACAGGTATAAAGTTCATAAAGGACCCTCTCCCCGTTAAATTAGTAAATGTATGGTTTTTATTTCACAACAATTTAACTAAATGTAGCTGTTTCTTACATGTATCAAACATGAGAGACAACTCCACAGGACAAATGCCAAAAACATGTAGGGGAGATAACTCTGAATATTCCAACCTAACACATATAGGCAGCTAACCTTGATTAAGTTTTGGGGGACTGTGACCTTGACCTTTGACAAATTGATCTCTCTTTGCAATGCGAGTAAGCTATCCCAAAGTTTGGTACCAATCCATACCTTAAAACTAGAGATATCGCATGGACAACAAATGTTAATGGATGACTGGACAGAACGCAACATCGCATTACATGACCGTCTTCGACAGGTATATGAAAATGTGATTTTTAATGATTTCTTGACTTTGGGGTCACAGTGACCTTGACCGTTGACCCACATTTTGGTATGTAACACATCATGTCCCTGTAATGTACTGGCACAAAAAAAGAGTTATTTTTAATGATTTCCAAATTTTTGGGTCACAGTGACCTTGACCTTTGACTTCGACCTAAATTTTGGTACACGACACATTGTCTTCCCTCAATGTATCAATGGACACACAAAATCATGATTTTTAACAATTTCATGATTTTGGGGTTACAATGACCTTGACCTTCGGCTTTGACCTACATTTTGATACGTGAAACATCATGTCCCCCTAACGTATCTACTGACACCAATTTTAAAGATTTCTTGATACTGGGGTCACAGTGACCTTGACCCTTGACCTACATTTTGATATGTGACACATCGTGTCCCCCTCATGTATCTACTGACAAAAAAAAAAGTTATTTTTAATAATTTCCTGATTTTGGGGTCACGGTGACCTTTGACCTTGACCAAGTTTTTGGTATGCGACACTTCATTTCCCCCTATTGAATCCACTCACAATAAAAACAGAAATTTTTAATGATTTCCTGATTTTTTGGTCACACTGACCTTTGACCTACCTTGACCTACATTTGATATGCAACACATCGTCCCTCCCCCTAGGGCATCCATTCACCAAAAATTAGAACTGTAGATAGATATGCAAAAAGATCGAGCCCTTTAGGGTGGCACATAATTTGAGGTTGCACATCATTGGCAATGCACATATTTGAAAAGACAATACATAAAAATATGGTTTCTATATCATTGATGTTGAGGTTGGGTTAAAAGAAACTATATTATAAAACTTGAAATAAAGATTACATTTCTTTTTCAAAGTAAGCATATACAGCGCATAGTTAGGGACAATTGACCGTGCAATTTGGACCACGGAACTTCTTGGTGTAACTTTGTGTCATGATACGTGAATTATATAATCCCTTTTCTGACAGAGCTATTAACAATGTAATAGTTGGAGTAGAGGTATCATTTACAGTATGGAATGGGACACCAGCCTTGTGGGTGAACCCTCCCATTTGTATGCAAATACAAGAATATAATGACAAATGTTTTCAATCATACATGTGTAATGCTACATAATAATGTGCACTGGTAAAACTGGGACACCACAAACTCAGTTTTAATTACTATAATAAGTTAAATGTGTGGACACAAATATGATTCATGTAAAAGCTTTAAGCTAAATCATATGATGTGGAATAGAATGATTTGATAGCAAAATTGAAGGGAATTTTGTCCTTCATAAGTCATTTAAGGCGACACGAAATTCAAAACTGATAGAGGTTCAATTTAATATTGTACTTCTGAAACAAAATAATGTCATCAAACTACATGTATTACTATAAACTGTAATTACTATAAAGTATATATTGTAGGTCATTTGTTGTGTGTGTGTATATACAATGTACACTACATCTCATACCTAATAGTAGGTTAGTTTCACATATAAGAGATATAAAATTTGAAATATGAGGGTATGGGGTCGGGCAATGCATTGAATAAGTGTAGAATGATGTAAGCTCCCAGAATATATGAGGGTATATGAGAGATAGAGGGTGTGGCTCTATGCCCCCGGAGGTGAGAACATGCTCTCGGGGGTAGTGGATGGGTTGAATAAGTGTAGATGGCGGATGGGTTGAATAAGTGTATGATGATGTAAGCTACTTGAATACATGATGGTATGGGGTCAGGCGAAGCTTAGTTTAAGAGATATAGAGTGGGGTTCAGTACCCCAGGGGTGGGGATATGCTCCCTGGGGTAGTGGATGGGTTGAATAAGTGTAGCATGATCTAAGCTCTCCGAATATACAAGAGTATGGGGTCGGGCGAAGCTTAGTTTAAGAGATAGAGGGTGGGCCTCGGTGCCCCAGGGGTGGGGACATGCTCCCCGAGGGTAGTG
Source organism: Hanleya hanleyi (assembly GCA_036873755.1). Taxonomy (NCBI): domain Eukaryota; kingdom Metazoa; phylum Mollusca; class Polyplacophora; order Lepidopleurida; family Hanleyidae; genus Hanleya; species Hanleya hanleyi. The sequence goes on from JAVTVY010032914.1 coordinate 100,022, forward strand.
GATAAGTTGAATAAGTGTAGCATGATCTAATCTCCCAGACTATATATGGGTATGGGGTCGGGCGAAGCTTAGTTTAAGAGATAGAGGGTGGGGCTCGGTGCCCCAGGGGTGGGGACATGCTTCCCGAGGGTAGTGGATAAGTTGAATAAGTGTAGCATGATCTAAGCTCCCAGACTATATATGGGTATGGGGTCGGGCGAAGCTTAGTTTAAGAGATGAAGGGTGGGGCTCGGTGACCCAGGGGTGGGGACATGCTCCCCGAGGGTAGTGGATGGGTTCAAAAAGTGTAACCAGATGTAAGCATTTGGAATAGATGACAGTTCGGGGGGTCGGGATGGTCTTAGTTCAGGAGACATAGTTGAAGCCGAGATGCTGTGGACAGAAATTTTCTAAGTCCAAAACTTTAACATTTACTTGGTCCTGAGGTCCCAGGGGTGGGGACATGCTCCCCGAGGGTAATGCATGGGTTCAATATCTGTAGCCCGATGTAAGCATTTGGAATAGATGAGAGTTCAGGGGATCGGGTTGGCCTTAGTTTAGGAGACATAGGTGAGGCCGAGAAGCTGTGTCAGGAATTTTCTAAGTCCAAAACTTTAACATTTACTTGGTCCTGGGGTCCCAGGGGTGGGGACATGCTCCCCCAGGGTAGTGGATGGGTTCAGTATGTGTAGCCCGATGCAACCATCTGAAATATGAGGGTTTGGCGGTCGGGCAGGCCTTAGGATCCAACTTTAACATTTACTTGGTCCTGAGAGAAAAATTTCTAAGTCCAAAACTTTAACATTTACTTGGTCCTGCAGATAGACAGATAGACAGATAGACGGACATCATTGTGGCACCTATATCGAGCTTTCCGCAGCTAAAGCTACGGGCTCGATAAAAACTGTCAATGATCAATGATTTCCTGATTTTTAGGCAACAGTGACCTTTGACCTCTGACATCGACCTCAACTTCAGTGCGCGACACATCGTCTCCACCTAGTGTATCCACTCTCAAAAAATTGCAACTGTGGATAGAAAACATTCCCAGATGTAGACCGGACACGAACACTTCCGTGATTTCTTGTTTTTCAGGCCAGTGACCTTTGACCTCTGATCTTGACCGTCATTTTGGTACGCGACACATCGTCTCCCCGTAGGGTATCCACTCAACAAAAATTGCAACTGTAGATAGAAAGCTGTTCCAGATATAGACCGGACACGAGGGACGACAGACGGACGGATGGACAGACGGACACATGAACGGAAACCGCCATCACATAATACGTCCGCCTTCTGGCGGGAGTATAAAAATGCTTGGATGTATGCATCCAAAATGCTTGGATGAACTCAGCATGCGGTTTAGTGATCACACGACAATATTGAGTTTGGAAAGTCGGGAACCCGCCCAATATATCATTATTGATGACTTTTGAAGTCCTATTTTGAAGTGTAATCACCTACTGCTTACTTCCATAGTCTTTAAATTTTGTGATTGAAGATAAATTGTTTTTGAAAATACTGTGTATGGCTTGTTGTCCCATGGTTCTGTGTTGTAAGTCAACGTGAGACGTGCAGCTCTTTTGTATGTGATCTTGGCTGTTTTTTTCCCCCCGAAAATAAATGTTGTGTTGCGGAAGCCAGTGACTCATGTCGATGTCGTGGAGAGAAGTCATGAAAATTTATTAGACCATGTGCTGTTGTACATATATTACTGATTGAATATAGTTTTGAAGATCCCTAAATTTCTCGGCAAATCTTGCCCGCGATCCGGAATCTTCGACAGAATTATCTCCCTTTCCAGGAAATCCTCTATTCACAATCGGCACACGTGCTTCAAATCTCTATCTGATTTTTTCTTTAAGTTGAAACAGAAGTTTTCTTTACTGGAATACAGGAGTATGTTTATCCAAACAATTTTTAAGTTTAGCAGTTGCTTAATGAATCCTACTTCAGACTTCGTACATACAACAAAACATATAGCCAGGCCGACAATGTCGCCAAGATCCAGATGGAATTTTTTTACCGAACAGGGTATTTCACCACTGGATATATCCCCTAATTTTTCTAACATGCAAGGCCGATTTTGGCTTGAAAACCATTCGAAAAAATAGAAGAAATACTGTAGAAATCATCTCACATTTAATTCTTGAAGTTGTTGATCAAATCGTAGCCGAGATATCATCCGGAGAAGTGTGGCCATACGGATGGACGGACGGACACAGCGATTCCTATATGCCTCTCATCAAGTTAAAAGGGGTGAGTGAATATGATTTAACGTCGCTTTCAACACTATTTCAGTCATATCACAATGTTGGTTCCTATTCCTTTTCACACCCGGAAACCATTCCTGTTGACACCCGAGACCCTACGGGTGGGGTTCTATTCCTTTTCACACCCGGGATTCAAGTTAAAAGGGAGGTGAGGGCAGCATAATTATCCTGGTGACCTACTTTACTGTAACACTCTAGCACAAATGTTGCCTTTTAAGTTAAAAGGGAGGTGAGGGTGGCATGATTAACCTGGTGACCTACTTTACTGTAACACTCTAGCACAAATGCTGCCTTGTTGACTGGTCGGTTTCACTGACCTTGTGGGATCGGGACTCTAGAAGCAGCCAACCACAACAGCAGTTCTTCCTTTTGCAGAGAAAGCCCTGGTATAGCGGGATGTGTTTAACCGGACAAAACGGATTATTATATTGAGGTATTCCACTTGATATACAGGTCTCAAGGAAACTGGTGAACGTGTCCAAGAAACACCCACAGGAGCTTGTTACCATTATTAATTGGTTAATTAGGTTGATGGAGATCGTAAAGAAATGTATCCTTTTCTTTATGACCTCGGCCCCACCAAATCAACCTAACATGGTAATGAGCCCCTGTGGAAACTGGGAAAGCTGCTTACCTTGTCCTCCTTATCTCTGTGTTTGTCCTTGTCTTTCTTCTCTCTATCTCGTCCTTTTTCTCTATCTTTGTCCTTGTTTTTCTTCTTCTTTTCTTTATCCTTCTTCTTATCCTTCTTCTCTTTCTTGTGTTCTTTTTCCTGCCAAGAAGATAAGCAAACAGAAAATCACTCTTAACCTGCTCTTGGTGTCACTACGTTTGCCATCACACACATGTATGGTTTTATACCATCATGGAAGAAAATGGAGTATTATATACATTATAAGGGTTCATTCCAAGACTTTCCAGGGTCTTTTCAGAATAATATTTAAGTATTATTTCTCCCAATTGGGCATTCTCCCATAGTCAGAGTATGCAGGCCCTAATCTAGCCCTTATCAGCGTCATGCAGTGCCCTTGCCGAAGAATTATTTTTTTTCTTTTAGGAAGTACGACTGAATATTCTTTCCATGTTAGCTCTCTCGGACAGTCTACGTTAGTTGCTATAACTTCAAGACCAGTTTCAACATGCTATCAGGGAGCACCATCTTGTAATTTTTTTAGATATTGCTTGTCAGTTCAATTCATCATTCATAATATCTGCAGAGGCTTCTGTGATAATACACACACATCTAAATAAAACACAACCAACTTTACCTTTGATTTATCTTTACCTCTGTGCTTCTCTTTTCCAAGGTCAATTTTCAGTTGCAAGGGAGGCAACTCTGATGGCTTATCAGCAATGACTGGAGCAGACTCTGGCTGTGCAGGCATCAATGGAGGAGTTTCCTCCTTTACGGTTTTGAGTGGGGATGGTGGAGCTGGGGGTGGGGAGGGCATGGCTGGTGGGGCGGGTGGTGGGTGGAGCGGGGCGAGTGGCCCTGGCTCACTAGGTGAATCAGGAGGAAAGTCAAACACGTTAAATTGTTTTGGATAAACTTTTTCTGGTTTGACATTCGTCTCCGAATCCATCTCCGAACTATCCTGAGAGAAGGATCTGGATTTCAGTTTCTGTTTCAATTTTTCTCGCACTTTATTCATCCCTTTGCCTTTCCCAGTCTTGTTTTTGAGTTTCTTCTGCAGTTTCAGCTTCTTCTCAGTCGACGTTTGAACTTTGGGAATTTCACCTCCTTTCGTGGGACTCTCTTCAGCTTCCTCTGCAGACTGTCGGACTACTGAGTTGATGCAGGCATCCAAATCTAAAGACGATGTAAATGCCATTGATTCTTTTGTTTTAGCCTTTTCCCTCTCCCTATCTTTGTCTCTATTTTTAACTTTCGGTGATTTAACCGGACTTTTCTCAGCACTTTTCTCACCTTTCACCAAGTTCAAAGGTTCTGAATCTACACTATCGTCCTGACTAACTGAATCTTGCATGTCCACAGAACTTCTGATGACAGAGTCTAATATATCATCAATTCGTTGCAGTCTAACTTTCTTCAGGTTCTCCGTGTCCCGTGGTTTGTTGAAACTTTCTGCTATAACCAGTCTCGGTGCTGGGGAATTATCACCAGATAGGTTGTTATCTGAATTGTCTGACGAGTCCTCCAATGGCACATCCCACCTCGCAACGGGAACTAAGGATTTTTCCTTTTCGACTTCAGTGTCCGCACTTTTACTCGACTCCTTCATCACAGATTTACTACTCTCGCTCGGTTCTCCTTTCCCTAGAATCAAACGTGCCAACTCGGGATGGCGAGATTGGCCATCCCTTTTCTTAACTTTCAGCTTATCCTTATCTTTTCCCGATTTTGTAACATCCTTTCCTGTCCGTATTTCCGCAGGGCTGGACATGTTCAGTGGATCAGAAAAGAGCATTTCATGCAGCGATCTACTGGCTCCCAAGTTCTTATTCTTTGAATTCTTTGACTTGAAAGATTTAACCTTGATCCCAGATCGTGATGACTTTGGGCTTTTTGGAGTATTACTGTGTTTTCCCGTTAATTTAATAATGTCTATCTTAGAACTCTTCGATGCATCGGACTTGGAATCAGAAACATTTTCCTTTCCATCTAGCAGTTCCGTTTCTAGGGGAGAACTTGTTCGAGAGCTACTATCAAAATCTTTGGATTTTGATGATTTGTGTTTCTCTTTCAGCTTTGATTTTTCTCTCTCTTTTTCACTATCTTTCTTGCCGTTCCTATCACTTCTAGGATCCCCTGAATACAGAGACTGTCTGAGCCCTGGAGGCGGCGTTCTAGCATCGGGAAGTTTGCCCTGGCCCCTCGTGGGTGTCAGATGCCCCGACTTGGACATAGTAACACTCATCATTTCATACTGTGAATGTCCCGCTTCCTCTGGTAAATTAGAACTGGACAACCTGGATAATTGAAGAAAAACATGCAATTGAAAATTCCCAGAGTCCAACTGAGCTTTCTATTAATAATAATAATTTAACCCTCTCTGTATGGCTGTCGGATTAGTTATCGGACAGATCAGTTATCAGAGGCACATCTGGTGCGCATGTGTTGTGCTCGTGATGATACGACAATAAGACGTCAGAACAAAGGAGGGATCATTTCTAATTGTTATACAAAATATAGAATTTCAGGTACTGACGAAACTCCAAACATTTTAATTGAACCTTTTTGTTTTCATCAAAATTCGAAATTTCTTGTGTTGTGTCGGGGGTGCGAAATTCGACCTACCCCCTGGTCTTCCCGATCTCAATGTCAAGTAAATACGTATAGAAATTCAACAATGATCATATCATTATTCGCGACCGAGCCCCAACTAGCGATTCTCATGAACAAAACTTTAAAATACTGTGTAATCCAGTGTCAAATTCTTGTTCACAATGGGTGTCCGATAATGGATACTGTCCACGGTGGGAACTAAGCAGAGAAGTTGAGTTAAGAATAGCTCCTTAAGTTAGTGACGTCATCGATGGCATTCATAACGAAAGAAAGCTGATGAGCTCAGCAATCATAATGTCAGTTTTCATGTCATTTCGAGATATACTTTTTTATGTATTCCAAATAAACCTTCGAAAACGCACGATAATAGATCGGACACCCCTACCATATCAGTACAATTGTACCAATAGAAATATGGTTCAATAATTGCCTGTCACCGACATACAAAAATGAAGAATTTCTGGACAAATATTTTCATCACATTCTATCTTGTTCTAAAGCTTGATATGTCCTCGTTCAAACTGCCTAGGTGATGATAAGTTTATCTTCGCTTCATTCAGGTTCATTACAGCGTTAATACCAGCGTTGGAACAGTCAAAAATGTCGGTAGGCCTACACAAGTCAACTTCCCCGTTCACACTTTGAATCCATTTGAATTCCAAATCTGACATATGATTGGGCTATTGATTGGCTGTCCTTTGCATCTGACCACACCATATTAGGAGCGAATATGACCACTGAGAAAATACGTCACCCCAGACACAGTTGTTGGATATGTTCTGATTGGCTCATCTCTGGTTTGCAGATGTAATTGACGCCTTGGATTTGAATATTTTCGAAAGTGTGAAAGGAGAAGTTGACTTGTGTATACAGAAGTTTGAAAGTGACCTGTGAATGGCCTATCATACCTCATACTCTTGAACGGTAGTTTGAAAGTGACCTGTGAATGGCCTATCACACCTCATTCTCTTGAACGGTAATTTGAAAATGACCTGTGAATGGCCTATCACACCTCATTCTCTTGAAAGGTAGTCTGAAAGTGACCTGTGAATGGCCTATCACACCTCAGTCTCTTGAACGGTAGTTTGAAAATGACCTGTCAATGGCCTATCATACCTCATTCTCTTGAAAGGTAGTTTGAAAGTGACCTGTGAATGGCCTATCTTACCTCATTCTCTTGAAAGGTAGTCTGAAAGTGACCTGTGAATGGCCTATCACACCTCATTCTCTTGAACGGTAGTTTGAAAATGACCTGTGAATGGCCTATCACACCTCATTCTCTTGAACGGTAGTTTGAAAGTGACCTGTGAATGGCCTATCTTACCTCATTCTCTTGAACGGTAGTTTGAAAGTGACCTGTCAATGGCCTATCACACCTCATTCTCTTGAACGGTAGTTTGAAAGTGACCTGTGAATGGCCTATCACACCTCATACTCTTGAACGGTAGTTTGAAAGTGACCTGTCAATGGCCTATCACACCTCATTCTCCTGAACGGTAGTTTGAAAGTGACCTGTGAATGGCCTACCACACCTCATTCTCTTGAACGGTAGTTTGAAAGTGACCTGTGAATGGCCTATCACACCTCATTCTCTTGAACGGTAGTTTGAAAGTGACCTGTCAATGGCCTATCACACCTCATTCTCTTGAACGGTAGTTTGAAAGTGACCTGTGAATGGCCTACCACACCTCATTCTCTTGAACGGTAGTTTGAAAGTGACCTGTGAATGGCCTACCACACCTCATTCTCTTGAACGGTAGTTTGAAAGTGACCTGTCAATGGCCTATCACACCTCATTCTCTTGAACGGTAGTTTGAAAGTCACCTGTGAATGGCCTACCACACCTCATTCTTTTGAACGGTAGTTTGAAAGTGACCTGTGAATGGTCTACCACACCTCATTCTCTTGAACGGTAGTTTGAAAGTGACCTGTCAATGGCCTATCACACCTCATTCTCTTGAACGGTAGTTTCAAAATGACCTGTGAATGGCCTATCACACCTCATTCTCTTGAACGGTAGTTTGAAAGTGACCTGTGAATGGCCTATCACACCTCATTCTCTTGAACGGTAGTTTGAAAGTGACCTGTGAATGGCCTACCACACCTCATTCTCTTGAAAGGTAGTCTGAAAGTGACCTGTGAATGGCCTATCACACCTCATTCTCTTGAACGATAGTTTGAGAATGACCTGTGAATGGCCTATCACACCTCATTCTCTTGAACGATAGTTTGAGAATGACCTGTGAATGGCCTATCACACCTCATTCTCTTGAACGGTAGTTTGAAAGTGACCTGTGAATGGCCTATCTTACCTCAGTCTCTTGAACGGTAGTTTAAAAGTGACCTGTGAATGGCCTATCACACCTCATTCTCTTGAAAGGTAGTTTGAAAGTGACCTGTGAATGGCCTATCTTACCTCATTCTCTTGAAAGGTAGTCTGAAAGTGACCTGTGAATGGCCTATCACACCTCATTCTCTTGAACGGTAGTTTCAAAATGACCTGTGAATGGCCTATCACACCTCATACTCTTGAACGGTAGTTTGAAAATGACCTGTGAATGGCCTATCTTACCTCATTCTCTTGAAAGGTAGTCTGAAAGTGACCTGTGAATGGCCTATCACACCTCATTCTCTTGAACGGTAGTTTGAAAATGACCTGTGAATGGCCTATCACACCTCATTCTCTTGAACGGTAGTTTGAAAGTGACCTGTGAATGGCCTATCACACCTCATTCTCTTGAACGGTAGTTTGAAAGTGACCTGTGAATGGCCTACCACACCTCATTCTCTTGAAAGGTAGTCTGAAAGTGACCTGTGAATGGCCTATCACACCTCATTCTCTTGAACGGTAGTTTGAAAATGACCTGTGAATGGCCTATCACACCTCATTCTCTTGAACGGTAGTTTGAAGTGACCTGTGAATGGCCTATCTTACCTCATTCTCTTGAACGGTAGTTTGAAAGTGACCTGTCAATGGCCTATCACACCTCATTCTCTTGAACGGTAGTTTGAAAGTGACCTGTGAATGGCCTATCACACCTCATACTCTTGAACGGTAGTTTGAAAGTGACCTGTGAATGGCCTATCTTACCTCATTCTCTTGAACGGTAGTTTGAAAGTGACCTGTCAATGGCCTATCACACCTCATTCTCTTGAACAGTAGTTTGAAAGTGACCTGTGAATGGCCTACCACACCTCATTCTCTTGAACGGTAGTTTGAAAGTGACCTGTGAATGGCCTACCACACCTCATTCTCTTGAACGGTAGTTTGAAAGTGACCTGTGAATGGCCTACCATACCTCAATCTCTTGAAAGGTAGTTTGTGACCTGTCAATGGCCTATCATACCTCATTCTCTTGAAAGGTAGTTTGAAAGTGACCTGTCAATGGCCTATCATACCTCATTCTCTTGAAAGGTAGTTTGAAAGTGACCTGTCAATGGCCTATCATACCTCATTCTCTTGAAAGGTAGTTTGAAAGTGACCTGTCAATGGCCTATCATACCTCATTCTCTTGAAAGGTAGTTTGAAAGTGACCTGTCAATGGCCTATCATACCTCATTATCTTGAAAGGTAGATTGAAAGTGACCTGTGAATGGCCTATCATACCTCATTCTCTTGAAATAGCGAGTTCAGCTCAAATTTCATTTTACATTATCATCCAGACAATCAAGGTTTTATCAAATTTAGTTTCGAGAGGAATATATCTCAGTTTACGAAATTGAAATCGATCAAGTATTAGCGAAGCTCGTGTCATTTGAAGATCCCTATAAGGGGCATTCTTTCGGAACTCTGGCCATATACTCCTACATTGGACCCATGGCACTGGAAAAGGGGACAAAATCGCAATATAGAGACAAAAATGTAACAATATTGACCATTTTTCATACAATTTCACTAAAACGACACACTTTTTTCAATCAAGTCAATTTTTTATGACGATTCCGAAAAATATATTTATTTTTCTCTCGGAATGAAGATAATCCGCTCATTTGCATAAATTTGCATATTACAGATATTCTGAATTCAGATCAAATGGACATTTAGGGGAATCAAAACAGCAAATGACCACCACCATATGTCTTCAGCTACTCAAATTTGAAATATTCAAGATATCTGGCAAAGTATTAGAAGAACAAATGACAGTTGCCATAATAAAAACAAGATGGCTGCCATCTAGATTCAAAACTCTATATGCCCCATGCCGGATTGGGGGGGGTTAAAAAAAGTAATTAACTTTTCAAATATTCTAGAAAGTTGAATTTAAAATGTATACAAGAACTTTCAATTTTATCTAAAAACTGAGGACACCTATTCCCTGTATTAAATAGTTTTGTTAAAAAAATAAAAAATAAAAAAAAAATAAAAAAATAAATAAGAAAAAAATGAAGATTTTGCATATGAAAAAACAAGTAACTTAATTTAAATAAATAATGAAGAAATTAATTATTACAATAACTGTAAGAATATTCCGTTGAGAGAACGATATTAGAATTATTTTTCAAAGATCATAACACGTATATGGTCAATACAGCTGGAAAACTGAAGACCATAAATCTGATGCAGGAAGTTACTACTCAATTACCTCCCTTGAATGAGTCAGCGGGAACAGGGTTGGCAAACTACCAGTGTGTTTTCACACCCCAACGAATTTAGGAAGCAAGGTACCGGGAGATTATAGGAATCGGGTTCATAGGAAAGCGTCAGAAAATGGCGGCCACTTCAGAAGTGGAGGGGACTGGTTTTTTCAGAGACATTTCATGGGAATAGCTGGCTTAAATTTATCAAAATCTTCCAGTTCAAAAGGCGCAGTATACATTCAACTTTCCGACTGTACGCGTGAGACTAGCTGCGGCCTCCATGGTCGTCCGTCGGCCGGCCACCAACGAAGAAAAACAACCTGGTGAGTCCTTCCCGTGGGGAATTTTTGAAACCTCACATATCACGACAATCTACGAGATTCTCGTTTTAAAACCATGTTCGTTTGAAAGACATTTTTCCATTGGCTCACTGATGACGAACGTCGGAGTTTCGACTGTATTGATAAATATGGCGAACTCCGTTTTCCGCTGGTACAGTCTCTGACCGAATTTGGACGTAAAATGTTTAACACGTACGATGAAATAGCAAAGAGAAATTAATAAAAACAACAAAGAATATTTATTGTAGGACACAATCTGATAAAAACAATTCATTTTACGGATGTTTAGCACATAAATTCACGCAAAGTTGCATGACAGTGAAATTAAATTCATTAAATTCGTACGTCATTTAGCCCCTGAGCTGAACTCCCTACTTGAAAGGTAGTTTGAAAGTGACCTGTCAATGGCCTATCATACCTCATTCTCTTGAAAGGTAGTTTGAAAGTGACCTGTCAATGGCCTATCATACCTCATTCTCTTGAAAGGTAGTTTGAAAGTGACCTGTCAATGGCCTATCATACCTCATTCTCTTGAAAGGTAGATTGAAAGTGACCTGTCAATGGCATATCATACCTCATTCTCTTGAAAGGTAGTTTGAAAGTGACCTGTCAATGGCCTATCATACCTCATTCTCTTGAAAGGTAGTTTGAAAGTGACCTGTCAATGGCCGATCATACCTCATTCTCTTGAAAGGTAGTTTGAAAATGACCTGTCAATGGCATATCATACCTCATTATCTTCAAGGTAGTATGATTTTATTATTTTTACAATGTATGCAATGTATGTTCGTGTTATGTTATTCTAATAAGTTTAATTAAGTTATATACTATTTTATTATCATCTCTACTACTGGGTCTCATCGACCTGTTGAGATTTGATGTTAAATAAACAAAACATAAACGAAAGTGACCTGTCAATGGCCTATCATACCTCATCCTCTTGAAAGGTAGTCCATCACCGGGGCTGGACACAGCTCTCTTCTCCCCAGTAATGACAGGGCTGACCTCCATGGGTGTGGTTCTCTCCTCCTGAGAGGGTGGAGCATCTTCTGTGGTGTGGGTGGGTGTCTTGTTTTGTTCCACCTCATCTACAGAATATCAACAGGTATGCCAGACATTATAGCAATTATAGAATACAGGGGTGAAAAACAGTGAGTGAATAGGATTTAACTTCATTTTCAACATTTTTCATCATAACAGTGCCTACATGTGCCAGGGCACAAGAGCGCCCACAGAGACTATTAACTTGGACACTGATCAGCCCAGCCAGTACAGCACCTGGTCACCAATTAAGTATTGAACAGGCTCAAAATTACTTAACTGCGGTCATCTTGTGTCCCCAACATGGTATGCCATACTCGACGTGGTGAAAGAATCATTGGGTATCCAGCAGGAATAATAAACAAATGCAGGATTCATACAGTTTACAAGCTCTACGGACAAAGCAGCAAAAGAGAGTAATCATTTCTCAAGACAAAACTGTTAATTTATCATACATGTCCAATAATCCCTCTAAATTCACACCATAAAACCTGGAGGTGATCGAATGTATCAGAAGACAAAGTTGATCAAATGGTTCAAAATCATGCATATAATCCATTATTTCTTCGTTATTTCGACCAATTTAGAGAGTCATCAAATGTATTATAACTCTGGATTGAACTGAATTTTGATATAAGGATTTAAATATTAGAGGGATTTAATACTGTAGCTGGGGTCACCTGGTGGCAGTAGCTGGGTTGTCTCCCATTCTCCCGCATGCTTAAATTTGGGAAAATATTTCGGAATATGTAACCGTAGTAAATCGACCATGCTTGGGACCAGATGACAGGGCTCTGGTTTATCAAGGTTCAAAATACGTTAAATTCAAATATTGGGACCAAGATGATGTCGGTATTGAAGATGTAGAATCGGCCATACACGATTAACTCATGAACATTTACTGAAAAAAGAGCCAGTCCCAAGGTGTATTCCATGCCACGAAGATCTCACAGTGAAACATATTTTTATCGACTGTATAGATTTTAAGATTGTAAGAGATTCTTTTTATTGAGAGACTACTTTGGAAGATCTTTTTGGTCGGGTGAGGGAAGACTGTGTCTTAGGTTATTTGAGAGAAATCGGTTTGTTGCGTAAGTTTTAATGGGTGTATGTTTTAATGTGTTGGATTACTAAGTTATTAACTTGAATAATTAGAATTTTGTTTGATTGTCGCTATATGGCTGAAATATTGCTGAACGCGACGTTAAACCTTAATTCTCTCTCTCTCTCTCTCTAAAGGTTGATCAGCTTACCCAGGATTCTTACTATTATTCATCAATAGAAACCATTGTGGCTGTGCTCACCTTAAAGAATATATTTGCAACCTAATAAGTTGATCATTAATCAAAAATATTTTCCATAGTCAGAAGTTGGCCGGCCATGGACTGCCAACCCAGGTCAGCCGCTGTTCCCTGCAGTGTGTCCATTGTTATGATGTTAATGTGAGAAGGGTCCACTGATTGAATAAGCATACCTTCCATTCCAGGGTACATATAAGGCAGGTGGTCATCGACGTGTTCTTCCCTCTCCAGTGTAACCTCGCGACTCTTGGGGTTGGGGAATTGTAGGTTATTCGGCTTTGGTGCTGGAAAGGCCACTGTCTCGTGAGCGAATGGAACTGGTTCAACATGGCGGACATACTCCTCAAGTTCCCCCAGTGGGATTCCTAGGTACCGGAACGCAAGACCGACATCATCCAAGTTAGGATCCAATCTTCCAACTGTAACAAGAAAATTTGTTACATATGTTATGTTAAAAATTGTCCATTTTTGTCGAATGGACAATTCTCTGTAAATATACATCAAAGTTTACACAAAATATTAAGGGAATATTATCCTATTTTCTTGATGTGCAAAACTGAAGATGACAACGCATCACAGGAGCAATCAGAGATTACTTGGATGTATGCTCCCCTTTCCAGACTGTGAGGTAGAAACATGACAGATCACATCTACATAATATATTTATCAATCACCATGCAATTATCAAACTTCTTCACCAAGTAGTCCGAGATTCAGTCCAGACAAGAATGTACATCTTCTTTATAGCATATAACGATATTGACAATAAAGGGCCATAACTCTGGAAACATCATCAAAACAGGTAACTAAACTGACAGTGCACACCTACATGATACTAAGTATTTACTTAGAAAAATTCTAACTTCGTCAGCAATTATTAAGGGAGGTACAGCCTGACAACAATGTACCATAGCATGAACTCTTGTCGACAATAAATGGCCATAACCCTGAAAATCATTGAAATGAGTAAAGAAAACCTGACAGTGATTGTCAGTAACATAGTAATTATCTTCCATCCAAGTGTCGACATTGATAATGGAGACAAGAGCATTATGTAGTAATTCTTCTTACTAGCGAGAACGCGTGCCCTTTGTAATACTACTCATCGCGCATTACTCATCGCGCATGCGCAGTCGACCCATTCTACTGTAGGGTGCAAGCCTGGCCCATGGAATCTCAGGTAGTGAAAATCCCAGGTCTCTCGCCCCACCCTATCCCGCGCCACACCTATGCGACCCGCTGTGCAGTGAGTAAAGCAGAGGAGGAGGAGGAGGACTCGGAGGAGTAGGACTCGGACACGCCACGGATTATACTAGGTAGATGTGGTCCAGACAAGAATATATTGATGTTGACAATAAAGGGCCATAACTCTGCATGGAAAATCTTGTTAAAAAAAAATTGTTAAAAATCCAAACAGTGCACATTGATCAGCAAGGTACTAAATATCTTCCATGTATTGTTTCCAAGTTGTCCATCAAATGGTAACTCAACTATGGTCCAGACAATTATATATTGATATGGACAAAAGGGCATAACTTTGGGGAAAATCAACGAAACAGATAACATGAGATTGATCTAATCAAAACCCCTCGGCTTTCCCCAAGTGATTGTGACACATGTGTAGTGTGAATTGGGGAAGAGATAGTTCTATGTGGGATGATCAAGATATACCGATAGTACATTCAGGCATATAGGACAGAAATAGAAAATTATATATCTGTAAAGGGGCATAACTCTGTAAAATATGGGTCGAGGGGAGCGACTTTCGATAGGCGTCTGACTTAGAACTCTGTAAAATAAGAACCGAGACGAATAAGCTGTACCGAACATGGATCTGCAGATTTAACTTGTACATTCAGCTACAGATAACAAAATTGGAGATTATTACATCCGAAAGGGGCGTAACTCCATAAGCCGAGGCGAGTTATCCTTTGTTGGCTTGTAGAATACAACAAAATAAATAAGTTTCCAAAATATAGTAGCTATAACGAACACAGTTCTGCAGATATAGTTGGTTACATTCAGGCATATAGGACAGGAATATAAATTAATATATCAGTAAAGGGGCATAACTCTGTAAAGTATGGGCCGAGGGGAGCCACTTTCAATAGGCGTCTGACTCAGCACTACTGTAAAATAAGAACCGAGACGAATAAGCTGTACCGAACACGGATCTGCAGATATAACTTGTACATTCAACTACAGATAACAAAATCGGAGATTACTACATCCGAAAGGGGCATAACTCCATAAGCCGAGGCGAGTAATCCTTTGTTGGCTTGTAGAATACAACAATATAAATAAGTTTCCAAAATATAGTAGCTATACCGAGCACAGTTCTGCAGATATAGTTGGTTACATTCAGGCATATAGGACAGAAATAGAAATTAATATATCTGTAAAGGGGCAAAACTCTGTAAAATATGGGCCGAGGGAAGCCACTTTAAATAGGCGTCTGACTTAGCACTAGATAAATAAGTGTTGAAAATTTGGTGGTTGTATCTGAAGCGGTTTTGCCTAAAATGCGTTAACGGATGGACGGACGGATGGACGGACGGACATGGCAACGACAATACCCCGAGGCCAAAATGGCCGAGGGGTAAAAAGCATTCCAGTACAAACCTACACAATACTAAGCATTTACTAAGAAAATGTGTAACTTTTTCAGCAAATTGTAATGGTTGTCAGCCAGACAACGAGACATATCTCTGTGGAAAGTCAAAGATATGGGTTAAATCCTGATATTGCAGGCCTCAATTTAAGGTGGTAACCTGTTTTCATGTTGCCTGGAGGTTGCCATATGAAAAATAGTGGTAACCTATTTTCAGGTCCCCATAATTTTGACTAATATTATGACATTAGGTTAATAATTATGCAATAGGTTCCCACAGGTTACCAGTGTAGAATTCATGGTAACCTGTTGAGAGATTACCATCAGCACTCCTTAAATTGAGGCCTGATATTGCACATCTACAACATACTAACCATCTTCCATGTAAGTTTTAAAAATGTCCATCAAATGGTAACTGAAGGCAATCATGGAAATGGGTAAGAATCATGACAGTGCACACTTGCATAATACTAAGCATTTACTACAGGAACTTTTGAACTTCGTCGGCAATTAAAAATGGAGATACAGCCTGGACAACAATTTACTACAGCATATAACGGGGCGTAACTGTGGAAAATCACCAAAAGAGTAAAAACCTGACCATGCACATCTACCGGGTACTAAGCATCTTCCATGCAAGTTTCAAATAATAGCCAAAATATCATCAGGACAAGGACGGATGGACAGAAAGACATGAACGGCATGACAGATTGACAGACAGAAATCACCATCACATAATACGTCTGCGTTTTTTGGAGACCATATAAAAACTATGTCACTCAAAACTGGACTTGTACACAAAGTGTTAAATGTTATACTAGATAGTACATACACTGTTCACAATATCGATGTGTGGTCTGCCCGAGTAGGGAGAGATAACGCTCAAGAATGTCCGTCAGAAGCTCCAAGGGTGTCGACTGTATGGCGTTCCATCCCAAGTTCTGACACAGCTGTGCCACACACACCCGCAGTAACCCCCGGGAGTACTCGGATGCCATTGTGGCACACTGCAAAAAAATAATTCAAGTTAAGTTTGCGTGAGGTAAGTACATTAAGTGCTTTAAGCTAGACCACTCGCCTCAAATCAGAATTTTATAATAAAAGTATCACAACAAAACCCACAATGGATTGCAAGAATAATGAAATATCAAAGTAATTTCATTCATGTGAATTTTGAGAACAATAATTATAATACGGTCTAACTAATGTCGTTCTGTCAAATAGCATTAGCAACAGTTTTGTTGTTTTAATCAAACATTTTAGCTTTATTTGAATCGTTCATGATATTCACATTATGCATTCCATTGGACATTTTGAAATCAACAGATGTCAACTCCCTTGATAGGGTTGACACTAGACACAATTTTTACTTTACCATCATCTCTCATTAATATTCCAGTTTGCCCTGATTTTTAATAGCATGATGATTCAGCATTGGTCAGATAATAACAGTATGTAATGCTGATTACATTTTATTTTGCTTAGGTCATTCTCAATTTTCAAATGTGGTTTTCTCTAGGACATGAAAATTGACAGGTTTTGGTACCCTTTATTAGAATGTCATGTGTGTAAATCTGCTGTGGCTGTTACTAAGCTAATGCTCAGTCATCCATTTTTGAAGTACTTGGGCACCAGATGTTGCTAGCTTAAAAAGCTCCCAAACTAGGACAACAGTAAAGTAACATGATCTTCTGACAAGACTTTCCTCCCAGGCTTGAAATGTTAAATTTATTGCAACTTTCATCACAACTTTTTTTTACAACTTTCATCACTTAGACACCGGATAACCCTATCAATTGACAGTAATTAGGCATCTCCTGTGAAGAGAGAATGGGTAGGATTTTAACATAGCTTTCAACAAATTTTCAGTCATATCGCGATGACCCATTATGTCACATTATCCTGACAACCGGTCCACCAGTCCTTGATCTATCGTCCTGCTGAGCACCAAGCATGGAAGATAAGAGTTCCATTTTTGAATCTTCGGTACGGAAAATATTCTGGGATCCGGACAAAACCCCCAGTGGACAAAACCCCCTAGGACAAAAAACCCCACCGACAAAACCCCCTAGGACAAAACACCCACGGACAAAACCCCCAAATTTGAAAAGTCGGACAAAAAACCCCCATCTCACCCAAAAATAGCTATTTCAGACAGAATTTTTCCTTTTTTAATATAGAAATTCATAAATATCTATGATCCTTGTCATTTTTGTGTATTTCAGCTATAAGGATTATAATGACTGGTGTTCACTAAACAATTACTAAACAATGAGTAGACCATTAATCTTCAGTTAACTGCAGAATCTATGTGTGGATGTTAGAGATGGTCAGAAGACAGTACAAGAATTGCTAAGCATTCGTTTAGTATGAAAATCTGCTACTGAAAAACATGTGCTAATGTGCTAGTGAAAAACTTTGTTTGGGGGAAACTGGAATTACTTCCAATTATTGGTCTTGTAAGAACAGGGTAGCCTGTAGTATAGTAGGCTACACAAGTATTGAAAGATTAATAAATATATTTCAAATAACTTTGTCTTGATATCTATCATTTACTATGTTATTTATTTTATTACTAAAATAGCGTAGGAAATAATATGTGATGGGGGTTTTGTCCAGTAGGGGTTATGTCCGGTGAGGGTTATGTCCGGTGGGGGTTTTGTCCGCTGGGGGTTTTGTCCTACACCCAAATATTCTATATTGTGGCTTTGTGGATAAAAAATTCATTAAAGATTAAAAAACAAATACCGGTACTAAAAAAATAATATTTACCATGCTCAACACAATTGAATTTGTCTGTTTTGTATGTATTAATTTGATATACAACTCCATATTTGGTCCATCTTTCTTGTTAAGGTTCCAAGACAAAGGGTTACAATACGCCATCTGGTACAACAATGAGTTTAGGTGGAAGGCTTTTCAGGTCTGAAAAGGTCCATACTTCAAAGAGTTACCTCACACCTAACATGTGAAACAAATTGTCCCTTTTTAGGGTCAGCAAACAACCCTTCCACATGTTAATTAGATATAATGTATTATTATACACGTATTAGATTATCTTTAACGTATATTGTGGTATCCATGTACAATCCTGGTGATGCTATAAAACATGTGCTATATATGAGATTTAATAAAAAATAAATGGAATTATGAACAAATTCCTCATAGTTATGTCATTCAATAAGATATGGCTGATGAACTTGATTTGTAGTTTCCCCATCAGACTGTTTTTCAAAAGTGATGCGGGTGGGGTCGTACTTTTCATTATTCATTACTCATTATTTGAAATAAATTAGGCCCAACATCATTAGGCCGCCATGTTTGGGAATATTTGAACAAAAACGTTACCTTCCCAGATGGGACCTTTCACTGGAGCATAATTATTTTGTGGGAGTGTTGACGGGAATTGAATTTTCGGATTCCGATGGAAAAGCGAGCCTGAGCATATATTTCTGTCGATCTTGCCATTTCCATCATTAAGTTTAATGTGTCTTTCAGTTTGGTGAGCGAAATGAGGTAGGTTTAAACATTTTACTGGTTTCAGCCTGAAACTGTGCTTACAAAGACCATCAATGTAAGAAAAACAAAAAATAATAAAAATAATGAGAAAAATGGGCAGTATGCGAGTGGCTGACTTGGAAAAGGGAATAAAGTGTGGACAGCCTTATGATACATGTAGAGGTATTGGGCCATTTCACGTCACGTAAGGCACATTTATCATTCCAGATTTGAAGTTTGCTTAATCCATACAATTACAAGAGGGGAAAACTTTCACTATTGCAAGTTTAACATTTGAGTTACTTAGGGTCTTATGACCTGTGTTGGCTATGTTACATTTGGTTTCATTGAACTAATTAGGCCATAGAGCTGAATTTGTTGCTCGTCACGTAGGGCACACAGAAAATCTAGCCTTTTTGAGATTTGATATGTTGTTAGAAAATCCTTTGATTTGGTCAGGGCATTTAAACAAATTATGACTGTATATTGTCCATATTGGAGTCACCAAAGGCATACAACAACAGCGGTGAAGAAAACTTTTGTAGATGCCTGTTATTTATCGGGTTAGTTAATGGTGGTCAGCGTCATGTAAGGCACAAAAGAGCGTCACGTAAGTCACAATGTTCAGTAGAGGAGATTTCATTGGCAATTCTGTTTGGAACTGATTATTATTTCACATGAAAAGATATTTAATCAGTTACTGAGTAATTATTTTTTACTCGTTTAGGTTCAAGTTTAGTTATAATTTACATTTTTGTAAGTTGTAAAACAGGGCTATGTACATCACAAGGCAATGCAAGTAAATATACCCTGCTACATGTAGCAGACTGCTGCAGCAGTTGCAGCAACCCTGCACACCCACAAGTGATCAATATGTAGGTCACAAGTGATGAAGATGCACAGCCAAATGTTAGTGATCAAGATGGGTGTCATCAGTGAAACATAATTCCATTGATATGATGCAACTGAGCACATTTGAATCACTTGCTGTGTAATACTGATGCTGTTCACATGTATGTTTGTACATGACTACCTACAGACACTGATCGTGAGTAACAGATTGGGTGTTATATAAGCTAATAGAATGTGTACCCTCCCTAATCCTGACCCAGAAGACAGAATTGTACCATTATGTGGAGATGTCCAAACACATGTTGGAGACTGGGTGTTAGTGACATACGATGGACAACTGTTCCCTGGCGAGGTAACAATGAAGATGAGTAGCGACACAGAAGTCAGCGGCTGCGTCATACTCCTGTTGGCCCAAATGTGTGGAAATGGCCGGAATTGGCAGACAAAATTTTCTATTCTTCGGAAAATATCCTCCGGAAGATTTTACCTCCAGTGCCAAGCGATAACCGCGGACGTTTCCTTTTCCAAGATTTAGATATTTAAAATTAATTACATGTAACATTACAATTGTGCTTACCTTGTTCGACTGATTCTCACAGGTGATGAGAAAACTCACTGCATTAAAAAGATCTTCATGTCTGAGAACAATTTGAGCTGCCGATTTTGCCAATATTGTTTACATGTTGGAGGGCACCCATGCGATTACTATTAGAGAATACTGTTTCAATTTGGCATCATTTCAGTGACCAAATTAATGATTAGACTACTACTTGCTTTTTCAAACTTAAAACTTAGCTAAATTCATGTTACTATTCGTTTGTATCATGATAAGTTCTCATGCGATACATGCGACAGATATGTGCCTTACGTCACAAGGTATGTGCCTTACGTGACGTGTCACGTAAGGCACAGACTTGAACCAATCCCATCTCAGTTGCTATGAGGCCATTATAATCATTCAACCCAGAGATCTAATATTTTAATACAACTAGCTTTAGAAATATGGTTCAGTTTCATCAGTTTAGTTTTACTTTTTCTCTGGTTAAAATTGTCAAAGAAATTTGTCACGTAAGGCACAAATGAGCTTGTCGACTTACTTTTGCGAAAATTTCATGGAAACCTGACAAAATATGCTACTTTCCATATATACAATGTTATAGACATTTGTTATGATGGTGTTATGTATTAAATTGTTTCCATAGGATGCATTCTTTGTTTGGTTTGGTACATGTACCAGAAATACTGGAAAAGGTGTTTTTGCGGTCTAAAGTTTTCACCTGTCCTAAAGTCCTATAATTTCAACCCCAAATTGTTTGGCGAGGAAAAACAATTTTGTTTCTAATGATTTGGACTATCACACATACAAACATACTAATATTGGAAAATTTTCATCAATATAAAATTTCGGAGAAATTGGCTCTCTGTCGTGAAATGGCCCTATTGAACTATACTATATTACCTCCTTCTTCTGATGGTATTTGAATGTTTTCACTTTGGAGGAGCTCGGAAACCTCAAATTCGAGAACATTCAGGGCAAAACCGTTCAAGAATTCGACAACTGAAAATACAATTGGGCATTCCGTTTAGCGATTGGATACCGTATATATTTTTTTTTGTACCAACAAGTGGCAGCACTTCCCAGCATTCGGAAAATCTACCTGACGTTTTTTGCTACATGAGAGAAAGTGTGTGTTTTGTCCTATGACACCCATGCTTTGGAAATCAAATAAGCACATTTCTGCATTTGGAAACTTTGTCGAATTTGGGAATTTCCCCGACTGTTTTAACAGTGGGGGTTGGGGTGAAATTTCGCCCCTTGAAGGAGTGGCATAGAATCAGTTAACTACAAATTTATTAGTATGTGATGACATTAGTCTAACAAGCATGTAGGACTCCCACAAACACAAACTGTTATGTTGTTGTTGTTGTTGCGGGTTTGTCATGCGACAAGTGCGCGAGTTGCATGGCATAACTACCACCAGAGTCTAAGCTTTATGCATGATTATATCGTAAATTGAGTGCTTAAGATATTAAGTGACAATAAATGAGTCATTACATGGGAATCTGTGCACCACAAATCACATTTTTCTTATCAAAAATCCGGTCCAGGTTCAAGCATCTATTTTCCCACCACACATGCGTTGTGATGACAGGAAGTGAACAAAATGTGGCATTGTGGGAAATACCATCCACCATTTTCGACTCGTTGCCAGTCGAGACAGAAACTGAAAAACGTGTCTTAGCTTTCAAACCATTCAACCAAAGACAGTAGCCGCGACAAGATGCTTTGACTCCTCTTATTGTAGATTTATATCAATGCCGTCCTAAAGTCAATCCGTCCTTTTGTGTGGCCTTGTTTCTGACGCCGGTTTGTGATTTGACAGGTGTCAGTTGCAACAACAACAACAATAACACTCCCGCCATACAGAGGCTAGAGCAACAGCAGGGCTGCCGAGTGTATTGTTGTTTGAAGATTTTCAGCAGTTGAGGAGAATGTTGATTATCATCGCTTGGTAGAGGATACACTCGGACGTTGGCAGACTGTTCCAAAAATATTTTTTTCAAGAAATTTGAAAAATAACACACAGCTTGAATCGAGCATTTGGAGATGGGACTCTTTGATACCCTAGCAAAATGGCTCGGACTCAAGTCGAAAGAAGTGAATGTCCTAGTCGTGGGCTTGGACAATAGCGGAAAATCCACCATCATCAACCATTTTAAAAATGAAGAATCCAAGACCCAAAATATCGTGCCAACAATCGGCTTCAATGTTGAGAAATTTAAAAACAAAGCTTTGCAGTTCACCGCATTTGATATGTCTGGACAGGGTCGTTATAGGAATCTCTGGGAACATTATTACCCTGAATGTCACGGCATCATATTTGTGATAGACAGTGCCGACCGAATGCGGATGGTCGTTGCAAAGGATGAATTGGACTCCATGGTACAGCATCAAAATATGAAATCGCGGCGCATTCCCATCCTTTTCTTTGCCAACAAGATGGACTTGCGTGAAGCTGTGTCCAGTGTGAAATGTTCCAGTTTGATGGGCCTTGAGCAGATCCGTGATAAGCCATGGCATATATGTGCCAGTAATGCAAAGACCGGAGAAGGACTTGATGAAGGTGTCGAGTGGCTGACACATCAAATCAAGGACATCGTCAACATCAAGAAATAATGAAATTCTGTTAATTACAGACAACCATGACTAAACTGGACACTGATGATGACTGAGTTTGGTGAAGAATCTGACCTTGGTTATAAAACGGATAGAAATTCATTAGACAAAGCAGAATTAGGGATGATATGACTTGTGATAGAAATGAAATGAAATTATATTTATTTTATTCGACGGGGAACTTCAGGTTATTTATGTTCTAGATAAACATAGAGAGGTCACAGATTGACAGTTCCAGTATTCCCTCCAACATGTGTTTGATAGAGTGGCCTTAAAATATTGTAGAAGTTTCGTATCGACTGACTGTATTTAGGACCGAATTATGAGGATTATTCAACCCTTGTATTTCCCTCAAGTTAACATGCCTACATGCAACATAAAGTGTGGTAATCCTATTGTTTACATTTATATGAGAGTTTTTGCTGTAAATAAAGCCATCAAAATATGTTTGAAAGAAATGTAAGTAATGAAAGGAGCAAACTACACTGGGCAGTCAATTTTGATCCAGATAAGAAAATGCTGGTGCTTTTATGCTTTTAACGTCCACAGTGAAACACCTTGACTGGGAGATAACAGATGCGGCGCCCATGTGCCTATTATCATTACCAAGTCAATTTGACCCGGTTAGAACTGGGAATTGTGTTTTAACAATTCTGATATCAGGGTCAAAATTATTCAAGTCAAACTAACCCACTAAAATTGCATACTACAAATTATCCGAATCAAATTTACTCGGGTCAAATTAAGGCCCCGCCAATATTTGATGCATTAAAATCATCTGGATAAAATGTATTCGGGTAAATTTAAATCCCTAATTTCTGTAGCTCACATGTGCAAGGTCCTGACCCAGGCCCGGATAATGCTGTAGTGTAACTGCATCTTATAGAAAATATTGATCACTGGTAAATGCCACTTATTGATAGGGTCAGGCATTCAGAAAATACTCGTAAAATGCTGTAATCATTTATAGTAATTATTTTATAATAAATATCAAATTCCATCCAGTTATATGGACCAAGTCTCATGTGCGCCTGTCTGTGATAAAATGTCACAAATTTCTCGACATTGAAGCCGATTGTAAATTCATTGATTCATTAATTAATTAGCATTATTAAATGGTGTAACTGTAGAGTGTACAGTAAACCCTCTAATAATTCAATCATAGCATGTGAAATTTCCCGATATAAAATCAGGGGGTGATCAAATCCATCAAAACAGGAAGTTCATAACGTTGCCCAAAATGAGGCATTAATCCATTATTTCTTCATTATTTTTATGATTTCAGAGGTTGACAAATTTATTGCAGCTACTGATTGAATTTTATCCATAAAATTGGGAGTGATTGAATTTTCTACGGTGATTGAATCATTAGAGGATTTACTGCAACAAGGGGAACTCGGTCCCCAATTTCTTTGGATTTTAAGATGACAACTTTCTCAATCTAATTAAAATTAAATCCTATCTGCTCCGCCATTTGGATATGTCGCTTGCAGGATCTAACCGACTTGCAGTAACGCGAGTGTCAACCAATCCCGAGAGCTCTTCATAGTGCTTTGAAGGGAACATAATGGTAAGTGCTTTCTGATTGACTCTGCTGAATCACACGCCAAGCTGTCGGGGGAAATCTTCTGATGTTGCCGCCCTCCCGCCAGCATGGCACCATAAGGCCCCATAAAAAAAATGCCTTGTTTCCCTTCACTAACTTTTCAAAAAGTCGGACGGGCGGTCCTTTTTTATTTTTTATTTTCGGAAGGGCATGGGAATGGTTCAGTTCATTCAAGAATCCACTGATATTAAAATAGTGATTGTCTAATTGGGTCCGAAAATGGTACCGGTATATATACAATTCATTTTAAAGTTTCATTTTGTACACAGTCTCGTTATAGAGATTGAACACATTGGATAAATCGACAGAAATCCCATGGCGTTTGTATTTTCATTCTCACTTCCTACAAGGTGCTATATATGTGAGGTCATCTCATTCTGATTTCGTAGTAGCAAACTCTCCATTCCTATGCAGGTAGACAGAACTCAAAACATGGCATATTGATAAAATCTGGAATCATTGTGATTTGAAAGACAAAACTTGGGGTGTTTTAGTCCAGCAGGAAACGATAACCTGAGCTATTCTCGCGAAATGGAGAACATGACGATCATGAATATGACCTTAGGCAGTCATACCACAAAGTCCACTAGGCATGAAACTATATCACGGAGGAATAGAACAATGTAAGATCTTCAACGGAAAATAAATATCAACTGTATTCATACCGTGAAAATGCTGCAGATGTGTTCCTGTATCACTACAATACATTTATATACGACTAGAAATTTATACAAAAACAGAACGAAATGAGATTACAACCCTAAAATTGCAAACAGTGCGACAATATCATGGACATGTCGCCTTGATTACAGCAAAGATACTTGTCATTGAAAGACCTTCAACGAGGTTCAATTACAGATCAAAAAGTAACAGAATTATTATCACAGTCTTGGAAAGGACGAATAGATATAAACATCTTTAGTATCTCCACACACAAAACAGTCAAGTAAGAAGTCTTGATCCAGGACAGTGACATCCAATGGTGCACAGAAGAAACATCAAGTTGCTGGCAAGGCGCCGGTAATCACACAAGGTACGACTGTCGGGTATAAAATCTTGACATCACTCCAGGTCATCTGCCACAACAAGCATTCGTAGCGCGCCAGAACAGTCGCTGGTGCAAACCAGTGTCAGTTCAGCCTCATTTTCATACCAAAAGAAACACCAACAAGGCAGGTGAGAGAAAATAAAAAAATAAAGAATAAATCGGGGCGGGTGGAAAAATCGGGGCGGGCGGTGATGGGAAACAAGGCATTTTTTTTATGGGGCCTAATGCGGGGTAGAATGATGGACTGGTGCTTGGCGTAAACCTTGGGTTAAAGCAGAGACCATGACCCTATCCCCCCTCCCCGACTGCAAGTAAAGTACCGGTAGTTAAAATGCGACCGTGATGTCATAAGACAATTAAATGTTCATGAGCTGGGCGCTTTGAACACCAAATGCAATTGAAATCAGTAAGATCCTACATAGCGACATATACGATTGGGGAGCATTGATAGGATATTAATTTATTCAAGATCATGAAGATTGACAACTTTCACCATGTTCACGGAGTTATTTTGACATCACAAACTTTCTTTAGATAAAAGAAGGATAAAATTCACATGACATTTGTATTGTGTTAACTGTCTTATATAAAATGTAAGTTATTGAGTACACCGACCCCTATTTTGTGGCTTTTAAAAATTAAATTAATCAGTACACATCATTGTTGGTGCTACACAATTGGCCTCGTTAAATGGTTGTTATGAATTTATTACATTCAAGAAAAAATCCTTTGTGTGTGAGGACAATATAGGGGATTTTTTTTTAATCGATAACTTGTAAAGTCAGATTATCTCTGAGTTTATATTGTGAGGTATCCGCCTCGAAAAGATTGCATAATATTGTCATTGCATAAAAATTGATTTATGGTTTAATAAAACTGTGCTCCGGCCTATTTTAGTATTTTTAAAGCATTTAGTGTAAAAGAGTTTTTTTGCAACAAAAATATGATCTCTCAAACTAAAATTATTTGTGCACAATATATTAAGAAGTTCAAAAATCAAGAACTTTAGTTTTGGTGTCCTATTTTTGCTACAATTACCCCTCCACCCAGTTAATGCACAATACGTAAGACTAGAAGATAAATTGGAAATGCTGATTCTTTCCGTGCGTAACTGGGCCAAAATTGATAAACAGGAAGTGACAATCACAGAATCTGATTGGGGAATTGGTCCCCTTCCCCGTTAACCAAGGGAAATATTTTGATTGTTTTGGATTGAATCGGCTTTATCGAGTTACTGTCACACACATGATTTATTCCGGAGTAAAAATCTTTATTCTTCAATGATTTGAAATGAATAGAAAGTTTGAACAAACCAAATTGTCAGAGAAGGTAACAATATGCCTTTCAAGGAATTGTAGATTTGCCATTTGATTTTCACGCAGTTTTATGCGGAATGACCGATGAATAGTATGGTTATCGAATAATGTGACAGTATTATGTGTACATGAACTCAAATGACACCCGAATCCTCATATTATCATGATTATTGAGATTTAAAATGTTTGTCCACCTCACACCTTTGTATACTGGCTTGCACAACCCACCAGTTGGGCTCTTGGTTGAATAGATGATAATGCTCTGAATGGTTGTGTTGTTGTGCATGCAACACATATCTCACTGGTATATACATAGACATTACCTAATAGCATTTTATATTTTTCTGCAGCTTCATACACAAGTCCACATCTCCGTTCATACATCGAAAATTGTGTGAATGGAGAAGTTGAGTTGTGCTTGAAGATTATTTTACTGTCGTAATCATAATTTTGATACTGTCAAGTGTGTATACATATATATATATTATATTTTCTGTTTGTTTGTATGAACCCTCTGTAATTTATATGTAACAATAACACTTCTTGATGGAGAAACATAGAACCGTAATTCTGTTAAAGTGTGTCCCCGATTCATATGCATTTGTGAGTCAAACATATTAGAAGAATTTCCAATGTAACTTATGGTATTCACAGTATACATATAGTCAGTGAATGCAAATTATTTCTATATTCTGTTGGCTGTAGTAAGATAATTTTTGTTGACATAAAAAGTCACAGAATATCTAACATTGTGATAGTTTTACATATTCCTCAGAAAACTCCACTTTCCTGAATCTGTTAGATATACCATCATCCCTAGTCCGCTGTTACATCTCACAAAGCCGAGTCATGATTGACAGAAGACAAATTCACCTGGACGAAGACCCCGTTTTATTAATAGGCTCTGAATATGCCGAAATTTGAGCGAATTAGCCCCTGGCAATGTGTTATAGATATCATTCCCTCAGATTGTTTTGAATTCGTATGTTTCGTATCCATGTTTGTTTTTACTAAAGGTGAAATGCAAAGGTTTTCATATTTTCCTTTTTATGTTCTTTATGGGTTAGGTAATTTCATGGGATATGTTGACCCATCACAGCTACTGAGCTATTTCAGTAGGGCCGTGAAGCATTAAGTTAGGCGTTGGCGGGCATTAACATACATTCACCAGACAATATGATGCAGTACCATAATGACTTTCTGAATAGACTCGGAGGGTCCAGCACATCAAAAATGCTGTCTCTACTACACACTGCATGCACATGCACACCCCCGAATCAGCCCTTTCTCTACTACTAATCCAGTGCACATGTGTGTATCACTGGTCCAGGATCTGAAACACAATGAAAGCTCATTCACTTTCACAGGCCCACTCCTAAGGGCCTGTTTCAAGTGCGCATTTGAGCGATTGCGCTTTCTCTACTACTGAAGACGTCACAGACGATGTCAGTTCCGGTAGTTTACACCACGAAAGCTTCAACATATACCCTATATGCTATATCTAGAGCAAGAGTGACTCATCAATGTCCCAAACACGCCCCTGTGTGCCTTCAAAATACCATCTTTCTCTACTACTCTATGGATGTGCATGCGCACCATGACAAGCTTCCATTAAAAAAAACACATCACTCACTCAATCATCTCCCTCTCTCTGGTCTCTCACTCACTCACTCGCACCTCAGTTAATTAAATCACTCACTGACTCACTCTGCTCAATGAGTGCCTCACGACAACATCCTGCATGACCCATTTGGAGAAAGTTTTGCTCATCTATCACCCAAACACCACCTTGCATAGCCCAAATACCTTCTCTATCTACTAGTCCGGGAGCTACTAGGGCTCACCTTGCACCCCCTCCCCCCCCCCCACCCCCCACTACAGAGTGAAACTATGTTTTTTATGTACTTTAGGACATGTCAAATAAGAAACTTGTTAACAGTCGATAAAATGGGACTCTGGGAGTTTGAAATTACCCCCCATGTTAAACACTACAATTTTGTGTGACAATAGAGGTAGGGTTACAAGAATAGTCTTATCTTCCATAATTATTATCCAATCTTTATACTGTTGGTCACATATTATTCAGCATTGATTGCTGCATCAAATATTTACAAGATACTACTATAATTTGTTGGGTATAACGTCACACAGGGACCATACATACAACAGTAGGAGTAGTAGCGAAAGCGGGCGTTTTGGGGATGCGTGAGAGTGTGTTTGAGCGATTGAGGGATCATTCTTGGTCCGAATGCATCATGTGTCAAAGTGAAGCCCTCGGTGTGTAGACCACGACTTGAGGGATGCCCACGTCATCTGTGTCATTATTGGTGACGTCATCAGTAGGAGTAGTAGCCAAAGCAGGTATTTTGGGGGTGTGAAGGAAGGTGTTTGGGGTAGAGATGGACCATCCATGGTCCAAATGGACCGTGTTGGGTGTCATCTTGTAGCTCTCTGCATGTAGATGACGAATGGTATGGTTTTTGTTGGAAATCGCATCGTGCTACTCATGCGCAGTTGGGAAGTAGTAATGAAAGATCTCATTTTGGGCATGGGCAATGACATGTTTGGGCAATCAAGGTACCTATGTTTGGTCCACATGGACCAGTTGGGGTATCCTAGTGAAGCATTCGTGGGGTAGAGTCAGACTGGCATGTTTATTATTGGAAGTCGCGCCAATCTGCACATGCGCAGTTGGGGTGTAGTAAGTAAAGTGGTCATTCTTGAGGTGCACAGGGAGATTGAAGTTCTATATCTCATCCAAAGATGGAGTGTAGGGTGTCATCTTGAAGTTCTCATGGTGTAGACCACGACTTGAGGGATTTCCATGTCATTTGTGATGTCATTGGTGACATCATTAGTATGAGTGGTAGCGAAAGCGGCCATTTTAGGGGTGCATAGGGGTGTGTTTGAGAGACTGAAGGACAATTCTTGGTCCGAATGGAACATGTGGGATATCATATTGAAGCTTTCGTGGGACAGCGTTCGACTGGTCTGGAGTGTCGTGGAAGTAGGGGATATGGCGTGCATGCGCAGACAGGAAATTGTGGAAAACGGACACTTGAATAGAATTTTAGCCTCGAGGTGGACCATCCGTGGTCCCAATGGGTCGTGTGGAGTTTTCTCGTGGGGTAGCATCGGATTGGACTGGTGTGTAGCCTAGTATTATCGTTCTGTGCATGCGCAGTCTGGCAGTAGTATAGAGCTCTTGTCCAATCAGAAGCCTCCATTTGAGAAACTACAGAGCTTGGAGCTGTGGGATGGATCGGTTGAAAGCTCGGAGCTCTTGGAGCTCGAAGCTCTTGGAGTCGGAGCTTTGAGTTCTTGCAGCTCGGAGCTCGGAAGTGACATCATTGCACGCATGCGCACACACCTGTGGTGCACCTGCACCCTGATGTACCCTATGCCCTACGGGCTATAGGGTACAGGGTGCATCACAGGTGCGTGCGCATGCATGCAATGACGTCACTACCGAGCTCCAAGAGCTCCAAGCTCGGACTCCAAGAGCTCCGACTTCAACAGCTCTGCGCTCCAAGAGCGCCGAGCTCTCAATCGATCCATCTCACAGCTCCAAGCTCTCTAGTTCCTCAAATGGTGGCTTGTGATTGGATAACAGCTCTTACTACTGCCAGACTGCACATGCACAGAACGATAATACTAGGCTACATCCCCTATTTACATATAAAAAGATTCAAGATGACACCATGCATGACACATTTGGACCTAGATCGCTCAAACAGGACCAGAGATGATCGTTGAGGGCGTTAGGATAGGCATTAAGGCATTACGATAGGGCTTTGATGTGTTGGGACAGGCATTGGGATCAGTGTTGAGGCGTAGTGCCAGGCAGTAATGGGTGTCACTGCATTTCAATTATTGATCAGAACTTCTAAGCTCACTTTCACTCTCTTGTTCCTTCTAGAGCATTGAAGCTTTAAGATAGGCATTGGCGAGCAGTACTCGGGTTATGGTGGACACATAAGAAAGGGTTTAGTCCGGTTTGAACTGGTTTAGACTAGTTTTAACTGATTGCACTAAATAGATCACCAGCGTGCTATGAAAGAGACGGGGCGTGACCGTTTCAGAAGATGTTCTGTTAACCACCAATATGTTCACTTGTACTACTTAGTCAAGATCAGTCACTCGTCTG
This sequence comes from Hanleya hanleyi, assembly GCA_036873755.1. Classification (NCBI taxonomy): domain Eukaryota; kingdom Metazoa; phylum Mollusca; class Polyplacophora; order Lepidopleurida; family Hanleyidae; genus Hanleya; species Hanleya hanleyi. The sequence goes on from JAVTVY010032914.1 coordinate 131,038, forward strand.
CCAACCATGACAAAACTGCCCAGCATAGCTGTATGATGATGTGACGAGTTCTGGTCTGACAAACCTATCGAAAACAACCTATACATGGAAAAACCTCCTGGACCAGAAATCCAGTATTTCCTGGGAACCTAGTTTTATCCAGTATTAAATTAGGAGTTCTCTAATAATTTGTGGTGTACCTAATATATGCTGACAATGTTCATACAAGCTGAGATAGTCAGGCAAAATTAAATTTGGTTTGCCCTCCTGCTGATTTGTAATATAAACCGCCATGTTGTTTTCACTGAGCTGCTTGAGGCCATCACCAGCCAATGAGTGACGAGATGCATGCAATGACGTTACACTCAACCAATCAGCAGTGCTTGGATGTTGATCGTGCTATGCTTCCAGTCGGACAGTATATATACCGTGGATAAACGGTGATCGTCAGTCCTGTCTGGGAAACTGGACAGATGTTACTCTGAAGGTTCTAATTGAAGGTATCAGCAGAACCAACAACCAAGGTACAATTCACCAAACAGCGACCATCAGTAAACCATCAGTCCGTGACCATCATTTTGAACCATCACCGTCAACAATGAGAAATACCACCAACTCACAAAGCGCCTGTCTTATCAGCTATAGACGTTCTGTCAACAGCTAGTGACCGTCAACCTGTAACCGTCCATATATCGGTGATCATCGACGTGACTGTCGATTTGAACCGTGACCATCAACAGTGACCATCTAAAATACATCAATTGTACTGTGAACAGTAACCATCGACTGTCAATCATTAACCGTCGACCGTCGACCAGTAACCATCATTGGTATATTTTGTCTGAGCATCGAATAGGTAATCGTTAACCGTCATATAACCGCCAACCATATCCCAGGATTATCAGCCAGTGACCGTTGACCAAGTACTGATAATTAGTATTGCTGACCGGATAATTAGTATTGCTGACCACTAACCGATCACTCTATAATCATGACAATTGGTGGCACTTTAGTGGGGTCATATTGCAAACTCGACTCTTCATAACCCAGAAAGGGGTTTTCCCTCAGAACAGAAGGGAAAAGGAGATTGCTCTATTGTTGCAAAATCAATGGAGAAGCACATTGATGATGGAGATTTGGATGACCGTGAGGGAGAATTGAATTTTCATGCAGCCGATAACCTTGATCATGCTTCTTCAGAAGGAAAAGATGTCTCATCCAAACAGGACTAATACATCTGACTGATATATCAGCAGATTTGCAGACCCTGGAAGGATACCTGGAGCATCTCCGTCAAGCGGAGAGACATGGTTGAACAAAGCAATGAATTTGAAAAAGCGAACCAGTCATTGGACAATTCAACGGAGCTTGATGTTTTGATTATTTCCCTGGCACATTCGGCTAGCCAGATTAATAGAGAGAGGTCAGGTCATAAGATATACCCTGCAAGCTCATGTGGGGGATGGACAGTCAACCTGCATTCCAGTCAACCTGGAGATCAGCAATGTGGTCTTAGGCAGGAGAGAGAGATAGAGAGAATTAAGGTTTAACGTCGCATTCTTATGCAGGAACTGGAATTATACCCATCAGGCACACCGAAGATGACACAACGGACTTACAATGATCGACAATTTGGTCATGTTGAAGACGACCGTTATGCTGAACTATGAACATCAACGGTCGGTTGTCGGAATTCTCCGCCATTATCTTTGTACGTGTCATGTGATCAGCAACGTATCGTGCCCAAGTGACCGGCCGTATGAAGACAATGGCGGAGAATTCAACCGACCGTTGATGTTTGAAGACTGATTGCAGACGAAGGAGCTCTTCACGGCAATCAAACTCTTTGCCGAATTTGATAAAACAAATGGGCAGAGAGCTGGGAGAGGTTGTTTTATTGCCGGATAGAGCCGAACGACTCCTGGAGCCGTGTGATCCCGGAGTGTACATGTAAGTTCATTGAGAGGCATCATGGCGTAGTAGGAACGAACGAAGCCATGTCAACTTGGCTACTACTCACTCCTCTTCACTCGATAATTTTATTGATGTCAGATACGCCAATTTGATTTTCCTCTGAATTTCCCTTCACCTTGAGTTGTTCCCTTTAAGTTAGATTGAATGTTGTTTCTAATTTTCTCTCCGTTGAAATTTTTAGGCATGCCAGATGTGTCAGTTTGGCAGGCCATTTTGCTTCGAGACAGACAACCTATATTGAGTAGTCCCCCTTGGGTAAATAGAAGGGAATTTTCCAAGATTCACTGTTGAATTTTAGTCATGTCGGGTGCATCAGCACTCAACAGCTCCCCATCCACCAGTAGAACGTCCACCAGCAGGACACATCCATCACCAGGACGGTTTCGCCGTTTGATGTTATATGCCGTTTCTTCGTTTGTATTTTAACATCAAATCTTCAGGATTAGATATTAAATAAATATTTCAACACTGAAAATGTTTGTATTTGCTTTAAATGCTCATTTTGAGCCGAATTTTCAACATGTAAATGTAGGCCACTCAAACAGCCAAATACAACAAGGGCTATAACTCTCTCGTTTGGGATCTTAAAAATACTGCACTATGTATGGAACCGGAAAATGCAACCCATGCATCTTTAACGCCGTCTTTCTATTTTATTTCCCGGCGCCGTTGCCTATTTAGTTCAAGCGAGCACAACAAACGGCTTTAGTTGAGTTAAAAAAGCGAGCTGGTTAAATCTGGCATCACTCACGGTCATTTCTAACAGCGCTATTGTGCCTAAACTTTCAGTAAACGAAACCAGATACCGTATGATTTTGACGGTACAATAAAAACAAAGTCAGCATTACACATCATGTACAGTACATCATTTTGCATGCATCCTTTGGTATCAGTTCGTTAGTGAATTGGTATGGGCCTGTGTTCAGGTTTAAGGCTAGTTATCACCCGCCTACATCCACCGTAGCCAGTCGGTGAAATAATCTATAATATCTTCATAGAATATACGTCCACAATGTGTCCAGACATGTCATCAGGCATGACTTCACCCCTGTGGCTTTTAAAACTCATATTTTCATTCACCAGCTTGAAGAAATTTATTTTTCTCCCCCCCCCCCCCAAAAAAAAACCATTAAAACGTCAGATGTTAATATTCCAGTTATCTAGGCCATCAAATGAACCATAATATTGAATGATTCGCCAATTCATCAAAGTTAATTTCAAAACTAAAATGGTCCGAAATCCATTAGACTCGTACCCAGCTCCAATTCGCTATCGCTCTATGGAGACTAGTTATCGACAGGCATTTTAAATCAGCACTGCACAGTGATTGGCCCATGGTATTCTTCACCCACAATGCCCCTCCACGCTTGTTTGGACGTCGGCAAAATGGTACATCTTCAGAAAATTTATGACCTAGGCCTATCCCAAAATTGTTTAGCATATTCAGATAAACAAGACTAGTACGATCAGACAACATGAAGGCGAAAATACTGTATAATTGACGTAATTCGTTGTTTTCCGCGTTTCAATGGTTGATTTTCAATGCAGAATCTAGGTCAACTAAATTTATAATGTCTGCTGCTTCAAACGAGTAGTAGGCCTACAAGTACGTTCAGTTTTATTTTTTTTAACAACAAAACTTGCATAATGTTAGCAACAAAAGTACATATCATAGGGCGTATGAACAGTACTATGTATTGAATGAAGAACAGAAATGCTGCAAATTCCCTGACCTGATCATGAACCTGTCACGTTAAGAACCTTGGAATAGGTCATAAATTTTCCGAAGATGTACCGTCTTGCTGGATGTCGTGGTAGTCGAAGAAGCGAGGGCTTTATTTAGGAAACATACCATAATCGCTCATCGCTCATCAAATCTTACCAAGGATCTATATAATACTTGGTGGATTGGTGGCCGTAGCGCTCAAGGCCCTTTATCGCACCATAGACGAGTACTGGTCACTAGATACACACGAACAACAACAACACATATTGACATTAGTCTATTTACCGGTCCAGATTTAGACCGGTAATTCAGCCAATCAGAAAATACAAAATGCCTGCCGCTGACTAGACCCCAACGGTGCGTGTGAGTTGAGGGCTAGGTACGAGTCTAGAAATCCATCAGCACTCAACAGCTCCCCATCCACCAGTAGAACGTCCACCAGCAGGACACATCCATCACCAGGACGGTTTCGCCGTTTGATGTTATATGCCGTTTCTTCGTTTGTATTTTAACATCAAATCTTCAGGATTAGATATTAAATAAATATTTCAACACTGAAAATGTTTGTATTTGCTTTAAAATGCTCATTTGAGCCGAATTTTCAACATGTAAATGTAGGTCACCCAAACAGCCAAATACAACAAGGGCTATAACTCTCTCGTTTGGGATCTTAAAAATACTGCACTATGTATGGAACCGGAAAATGCAACCCATGCATCTTTAACGCCGTCTTTCTATTTTATTTCCCGGCGCCGTTGCCTATTTAGTTCAAGCGAGCACAACAAACGGCTTTAGTTGAGTTAAAAAAGCGAGCTGGTTAAATCTGGCATCACTCACGGTCATTTCTAACAGCGCTATTGTGCCTAAACTTTCAGTAAACGAAACCAGATACCGTATGATTTTGACGGTACAATAAAAACAAAGTCAGCATTACACATCATGTACAGTACATCATTTTGCATGCATCCTTTGATATCAGTTCGTTAGTGAATTGGTATGGGCCTGTGTTCAGGTTTAAGGCTAGTTATCACCCGCCTACATCCACCGTAGCCAGTCGGTGAAATAATCTATAATATCTTCATATACGTCCACAATGTGTCCAGACATGTCATCAGGCATGACTTCACCCCTGTGGCTTTTAAAACTCATATTTTCATTCACCAGCTTGAAGAAATTTATTTTTCTCCCCCCCCCCCCCAAAAAAAAACCATTAAAACGTCAGATGTTAATATTCCAGTTATCTAGGCCATCAAATGAACCATAATATTGAATGATTCGCCAATTCATCAAAGTTAATTTCAAAACTAAAATGGTCCGAATTTCGTTAAATTTAAAAAGAAAGATTTCGACGGAATAACTTGTCATTACGAATTTTTCGGAACATGAAACTTCAAGGCGACTAACTGGACAACAACTTGATCTATATTATATAGAAGCGTCAGCATACAAACGATATTGAAGTTTTTCATTGTTCTCAGATTTTGACGAAGAGTTTGATCAAAACCGTACGAGAAGTGATTGTATGTGTGTGTGGAAGCCTCAAACAAAAATTCACAGTTTATAGCTTAAATTGCAAAATTTTCTTTAAAAACGTTAACATGGAGGGGTATACCTTTTACTCTACCTGTTAAATGGGCAATATTGGCGAATTTTCATTCGGAAGTCGTCATTTCGATAGGTCTGTTCTGTTCTGTCTATGTCAGCGCTTTGTGCTTCAAGATATATGAACATGCAGGCACGGCGGAAGCAATTGGTGATTGGGGGGCCACTATCACAGCACAAATAGGCGAGGGTGCAGGGGCCACCCAGGCCCCGGAAGCTCCAAGGGTCTTAGATGGCCGGAGATGCGTTCTAGCGTATTTCCGGGTAATAAAACAAGAAAGCTTCACATGTATAATCTCTGTATATTTTGCCTATTTTGTTGTTTCTCATTTCTTTTAATATTCCCCGTCAAGAAAATGAGAGTGTTCGGAAGTAGAAATAAATGAAATGTTAAATATATATCATTTCAATCAAAAGATTCATCAAGCTTTAATCATGTCAACAACACAGATGTTTTCTACAGGTCAACTTATGAATGTGAATGAGCCATCCTCCATGATACTATTACACGCTCATACTATTCAGCTTATTCCTTGTCCCCCCCCCCGCCCCCGCTGATTCACATCGCATATTTCGCGCCTCTTGGCGATTAAGGGGGCGCTCTGCACAGGCCAACCACCAATATCACTCTTACGGAAGAGTCTTGGTCCGCTTTTTTTATCACGGCAACCAAAATCCAGGCAGCCGATACCTTTTCTCTCAGTGGGTGAGAGATCTTTCGGCCAGTCACCATTAAATGTTTTCATGAAATGACGGCGCTAAGCTGCCAAGATTAGTCTCTCGGTAACAGTAATAAGTTACCCAGCGTATATGACATCTAATGAGTGATAACTGTGTGGGAAAACGCGAGAAACTAGTGAACTATTTGTTCACAATCAACTGTGAATTAAAGCAATATGAGTTGTCTCTCTTTTCAGACGTTCATATGTCGTTAACGGCAAAACTAACAATAAACGGACGGCAAAACAGCTTTAATTACGTTAACTTCTGAGTTAAGAGTGAACAGATTTTTGGATAACTTCCTCCATTGTGTAGTAAGGTTCGTCAACTGATGGCAAACATTTGTTCACTGATACCTTCAAATAATTAACAAATAATCCCTGTAAATGTTGTTAATATCCCACTGATAAGACCACGCTTTATCGCCATGAGTATATAAGGAGATCAAGCTGCCTAGAATGATAACGTAAAAACACCATCAATTGTTTCAAATTTTGAATTGAATGTTGACTGTTAATAAAGACGGGGGAAAGTTCCTTTGAGAAAATGCGGTAAGGGGGCGTGTCGCTGTCAAAATATTGGCATGGCTTCCACATTACGTCAGAGTCGTGATCTCACTATCATGAATGCATGACGTCATTTCGATCACGTGAGGTAGTTAGCCAATCGTGGTTAGTATGAGGAATCTGGTTATCTCCGAGCTATTACGACACGGCGATTGGGTAACCAGATAAAGCGCCCCCTCACGGCCAAGAGGCGCGAACTTGGCGAAGTGAACCAGCGGGGGGAACAAGGAGAGTAGGGACGTCAGTGATACAAGCTGTTTATCAGCGTATGATACTATTAGTTATTCAGGTTTTCCCCCGGGTGTATGGAAAGTTACGACCCTCCCTGAAACTCACACACACACACACGCGCGCACGCACGCACGCACAGTCGTACACACACACGCACACGCACACCCTCACGCACACGCACGCAAGCACGCACGTAAACACACAAACGCACGCACACACAGGTAACTCTACAAGGTAGCCAGACCGAAGATGGCCCCTTTCGAACAGAATAAGACAGGGATATAAGACCGTCCTGCTGGTGGATGTCGTTTGATATAACTGATAGAACAGAATAAGACAGGGACATATGATCGTTCTCCTGGTGGATGTTGTCTAATATAACTGATAGAACAGAATAAGACAGGGACATATGACCGTTCTCCTGGTGGATGTTATCTATATAACTGATAGAACAGAATAAGACAGGGACATATGATCGTTCTCCTGGTGGATGTTGTCTAATATAACTGATAGAACAGAATAAGACAGGGACATATGACTGTTCTCCTGGTGGATGTCTAATATAACTGATAGAACAGAATAAGACAGGGACATATGACCGTTCTGTTGGTGGATGTTGTCTAATATAACTGACAGAACAGAAGAAGACAGGGATATATGACCGTCTTGCTGGTGGATGTCTAATATAACTGATAGAAGAGAAAGACAGGGATATATGACCGTTCTGCTGGTGGATGTTGTCTGATATAACAGACAGATCAGAAGAAGACAGGGATATATGACCGTCCTGCTGGTGGATGTCTAATATAACTGATAGAAGAGAAAGACAGGGATATATGACCGTTCTGCTGGTGGATGCTGTCTGATATAACCGACAGATCAGAAGAAGACAGGGATATATGACCGTCCTGCTGGTGGATGTCTAATATAACTGATAGAAGAGAAAGACAGGGATGACCGTTCTCCTGGTGGATGTTGTCTGTTATAACCGACAGATCAGAATTAGATAGGGAAATATGTCCGTGCCGCTGGTGGATGTCTGATATAATCGGTAGAACAGAATAAGACAGGGATATATGACCGTCCTGCTGGTGGATGTTTTCTGATATAACTGATAGAACAGAAGGACAGGGACATTTGACCGTTCTCCTGGTGGATGTCTGATATAACTGATAGAACAGAATAAAACAGCCATATGACCGTTCTCCTGGTGGATGTTGTCTAATATAACTGATAGAGCAGAATAAGACAGGGACATATGACCGTTCTCCTGGTGGATGTCTAATATAACTAATAGAACAGAATAAGACAGGGACATATGACCGTTCTGCTGGTGGATGTTGTCTAATATAACTGACAGAACAGAAGAAGACAGGGATATATGACCGTCCTGCTGGTGGATGTCTAATATAACTGATAGAAGAGAAAGACAGGGATATATGACCGTTCTCCTGTTGGATGTTGTCTGTTATAACCGACAGATCAGAATAAGATAGGGATATATGACGGTTCTGCTGGTGGATGTTGTCTGATATAACCGACAGATCAGAAAAAGACAGGGATATATGACCGTTCTCCTGGTGGATGTCTAATATAACTGATAGAACAGAATAAGACAGGGACATATGACCGTTCTGTTGGTGGATGTTGTCTGTTATAACCGACAGATCAGAATAAGACAGGGAAATATGTCCGTGCCGCTGGTGGATGTCTGATATAATCGTTAGAACAGAATAAGACAGGGACATATGACCGTTCTCCTGTTGGATGTTGTCTGTTATAGCCGACAGATCAGAATAAGATAGGGAAATATGTCCGTGTCGCTGGTGGATGTCTAATATAACTGATAGAAGAGAAAGACAGGGATATATGACCGTTCTCCTGTTGGATGTTGTCTGTTATAACCGACAGATCAGAATAAGACAGGGAAATATGTCCGTGCCGCTGGTGGATGTCTGATATAATCGTTAGAACAGAATAAGACAGGGACATATGACCGTTCTCCTGGTGGATGTTGTCTATATAACTGATAGAACAGAATAAGACAGGGGCATATGACCGTTCTACTGGTGGATGATATCCGATATAACTGACAGAACAGAATAAGACAGGGACAAATGGCCGTTCTCATGGTGGATGTTGCCTGATATAACAGAATAAGACAGGGACATACGGCCGTTCTGCTGGTGGATGTTGTCTGACATAACTGACAGAATATAATAAGTCAGGGACATATGACCGTTCTTCTGGTGGATGTTGTCTGATATAACTGGTGTTTGTTGCCTGTTATAATCGAATACCCGACCGTTCTACTGGTGGATGTTGTATGATATAACAGTGATAAAACAGAAAATGTTACTAATTTCCTGGATGATGTTGCCTGACATAACTGAAAAATTGAGAAATTTATGACCGTTCTGCTGGTCGATGTTGGATATAATATGCCGTGAAATTTTAGCCGTAGCCATATTTTCTGTTCTTGGCTAAATCATTAGAGACAATGTACCGTGCCGGTGATGGTTAAAACGTTATGTATATATCATTTGGACAGGGCCCATCTTCATGCACAAGCCAGTCGATTTCACCGATCAGTAATTCGGCTTGTGTATGAAGATGGACAGGACAAGGTCCCAGACAAAATGTGCAGAACTATGCTGCTATGTATGCATGTATGGATGTGTTCTAGACAAATGTGCAGCACTATGGTATGTAACAGGATTACCGTCACGTTCTACAGTTTTTACACTTGCTTATTGTACTACTCATGGACCATTGTTTTAATATATGGCAAGGCAAAAAAACATATATGATTATAACTGCAGATAAGGAAAGAATCATTCAAGAAAAAATGCATTGCAATACATTGACTCTATGGGACAAAATGATACAATGATTTAGACAATCGGTAATCGAAAGACGTTATTCGTATGACAGTCATCATCAATTCCAAGAACATGTTATCGTTTTGCTGGTCGATGTTGTATAATAGCAGATATATGACCGTTTTCCTGGTGGATGCTGTACATTATGAGTGATAAGATGGACCATTGACAGTTGTTGTGGGAATGCTTTACAATATGATTGAAAGGACGTTCTCCTGTTCAATGCTGTAAAATATCACTTATAATGTGAACATGTGACCGTTCGACGAGGAAGAAAAATACCTTGACAATACCGGAACTAATAGTTTTATTATATTTTATAGTTTTTCTTCATTTTTGAATTGATAATTTTAAAAAAAGTATTTGCTAGTAAGTATCACATATTCTGTATTCACATTACCCGGTATTATCGGATAATGTCGAAGTACATTTTTCTCCTCTGTTTCTTCACCAATTTTTCGAAATTTATATATCCAAATTTAATTTATTTCTCTCCCCACGCTGGACTAGGTGATAAATATTTAAATAAACAGTCATTTAACTAGAAGAGAATTGTTCTGTTCATATCTTGTATCTTCCTATTTAGAAAAGTCAGGCTACTCCAACATTGAACTCAACAGAGATATAACCAACTATTAAGATCATTTATTCACATATTGCCACTTCTAAGTATCGGTACATGAAACTTTTAAACAATTCTACATGAAGCATTTTAAACGGTACGC